>PVHP010017935.1:0-33840 GCA_004024765.1 Zapus hudsonius | reverse complement strand
TTTTTTTTTGTTATTTTTTTTGAGGTAGGGTCTCACTCTGACCTGGAATTCACTATGTATTCTCAGGGTGGCCTCGAACTCACAGTGACCCTCCTACCTCTGCCTCCCGAGTGCTGGGAATAAAGGTGTGTGCCACCATGCCTGGCACATTTCTTCTGATCATGGAATCCAGAACCTGAAGGGGTGTTGGAAATGGCCCAATCCAACTTCTTTGAAGGAGGGGTTCAAAGAGGTTGAATGATTACGATGGATACCACAGGGCAATTCTGAGCAGAACTGTATTTTCTTGGATGAGACCCAGAGACTAGCCCATGCCAGAGAGCTGTTTTCTGACTCTGTATAGAGAGAGGCCTTCTCTTCCCTGGGTTGGTAGGGGCCATGGGAGTGGTTGGGTCCTTGTGTGCCAAGGTTTAGGTGTGAATCATGTGAGAACTGGATGAGTCAGTGAATCGCTTGGTGACTATGTGTGTCAGTGTGTCATTAAGCCTAAGTGTGTCTCGGACTAGCAGGTGTGAGTGTGTCCCCATCTGTCTCGGAATGCAAGGGAAGAGGCTGCTTTAGGGCGTCTGGAAGCCTGGCTGCTTGCCACTCCTGGCCATGCCTACTGTCTCTAGTCTCCCTGTGACTTTGAATGGTCATATCCCTGTCTCGGGTCTCAGTTTCCTAAAGTGTAACAAGAAGGTTTGGGTGGGCTATGTGTGGAGGGCTCTCCCAGTGCTCTTGGACTGGCTAACTCTGTGAAAGGTCCTGACTGACTCAGGGGACAGCATTGTCACAGTTCCCTGAGATTTGGGCCTTCTAGATTGTGTTACTCGTGTCACATCCTGGGTGGGCTTAAGGACTTGGGCCTCCTCAATTCCCTTGCTAACAGGCCTCTTTTCTCTTCTCTCTATCTCCTTTCCCTGAACCTTGCTGACTGTAGAGGAGCACCCTATGGAAGGTGAGTAAACCCTTTATGTCACGGGGTAACATATCTATTGCCACAGGGGTCCCACATGAGGGCTGTTGTCAGACCTTCACTGCCTGTGTTTGGGGTCCCTGGGGTGGTGTTCTCTTGACAGGGATGCCTCCAGCCACTTTTTCTAGGGCATTCTTTGTTGGGTTGGTAGAGTGAGATGCCAAGTAGAGGCAAGCCCTTCTTCTTGCCCATGCCACTTTACTCTGCCCCTGCTCTGGGTGGAGGAATGTAGCTGATAGTGCCAGAAGTACCCAGAAGTGAGTGGGAGACACCTTTTGCCCAACTCAGCTTAGGAAGTTCAGAAGGCCATGCACATAGAAGGGAATGGGGTTGGCAGGGTGGACTGCTGGTCCAGAACCTGTGTTGGGGAGAATCCATGCTTTTGCTGTGGTGCCTAGGTGGGTGGAGGTGTTCAAAGGATAGGCAGGGTAGGTGTCTGTCCCCTGGTCGGGATGTATGGGCTGGGCTAGGTCCTCTGCTCTGCCCATGGCTGGGAAGGCAGGGTGGGCTGCCTCTTCCTTCAACCCAGTCCCAAAGCAAGGGTGGGCATGTGCCACTCTCTGGGGTCTCTGTCCATTCTCTCCCTGCCTTCTGTTCTCTCTGGTTTTTGTCTTTGCCTCTCTTTCTCCAGGACTCTGTCCATGGACTTCTCTGTGCCTGTCCTTCCCCAGACTCTCTGGGTTCTGTCATTCTCTGAACCTTTCCCTCTAGCTTTGCTTTTCCCTGTTTCTTTTTCTTCTCCTGAGTGAACTGAAATCAGGGGGAGGGGAGCCTGTGTTGGGTGGTCCACACTTGAAGGTGAGCTGCAGGGGAGCTTACAAGTCATCAGAGGGAAGGCAGCAAAATGGGACTGAGGAGAAGCCACCTTCCAGTCACTACTCTGGGAAGGCAGGAGGGGGAGGGCACACTGTGAGGTCCCTGCCACTCCCCCTCAGAGGAGCCGAGGAGAGCCTCAAGGATGAGGGAGTCCTGGAAAGAGTAGGCAGTGATTTGGGCCTGGGCATGAGTGGCACCCATTTTTCCTTGTGGTGTTGTGGTCTGACTTATCTCTCTTTGGATGTGTCTTCCTGGGGTTCCTCAGGTCCTCAAGTCCTAGTAGGCAGGCCACCAGCTCTGTGTGTGTGTGTGTGTGTGTGTGTGTGTGTGTGTGTGTGTGTGTGTGCACATCCATATGGCTCACATGTCTCTGGTACGGGTGTGTGGGGGATGTGCTCCACACCCCCATGTGTATCTAATGTGGTGTGGCCCCATCTCTGTGCACCTCCGGAGCAGCATCGGGGCTCTGTGTGTCTGCGTCTATGTTTGCATCTGTCTGTGTCAGTGTTTACCTGTGTGTGTGTGTGTGTGTGTGTGTGTGTGTGTGAGAGAGAGAGAGAGAGAGAGAGAGAGAGAGAGAGAGAGAGAGAGAGAGAGAGAGAGAGAGAGAGAGTGCGAGTCTGGTGGACGCTGCCTTCTGAGGGCTGGAGATAAGATTTAGCGCTGATGTGACTTTTACTTGCTCTTGATGTCATGTCTCCTCTGGAACAAAGGGAGAGATGGTGGGAGAAAAAGAGAGAAGGGGAAGCAGTGAGGCTTGGGAGGAGAAAGAGGGACCAGAGAGACAGGGAGAGGAGCTAGGGGCTAAGTAAAGAGGTGGGACCAGAAAGCCTCAAGGGAGAGAGGGCAGAAAGGAGAGGAACATGGAAGGAAAGCCAGCAGAGAGGAGAGAGGACAGGAGGGCTGCAGAGAGGGGGAAAGAGGAAGGGACAATAGGCATGGACAATAAGGGAAGTTGGTTTTTGGGGACATAGAGTGAGACCTGTGGATGACACGTAGCCATTTCTTTGGGATGGCCTGGTCTGCTGGTTTAGATGAGGCACTATGTGTGGCTATGTGTCAGTACAGTGTGTGGAGCTGTGTGTGTGTGTGTGTCCCTGTGTATTGTTATTGCTGTGTCTCTAATCTTGCTGTCTTTCTCTCTCCATGGCTGTCTTCTCTGGGTCTGGTTAGGAAAGTCAGAGGTGAGACTGAAAGTGGGGAGGTGGGTTCAGCTGGAGGTGGGGGTTTCCTCTTTGGCATTTCCACCCCCTTCAGATCTCTCTGGGGTCCTCTGTTCCTCTCTGTCTCCCTCCATTCCTCCTTGCTTGGATGCTGGGATACTGAGCCTGAGGCCTAGCTTCCTCCAGGAGCCCGGGCATCCTGCTCTGCAGCCCCCCTTCTCTGCCTGCTGAGCATGTCCTCTTTCCTGCTAGCCCTTTGCAGCACGGAGAGAGGACCCAGATGCAGCCAAATAGAGCGCCCTAGGAAGGACCCTTGGCACTCCATCCATCACTGTCAGCTCTTCTTCAGTGTGGGAGGAGAGGCAGATGCTACAGGTGGATGTGGGCAAGAGAGCAGGCACCCGGTGGGACTGAGGCCAGGACAAGGAGCAGACTAGATTGGCATGGGGGAGGAACAGGCTTTAGGGAGGGAACCCTGGACCAGCTGGGGCCAAGCCTGGGGTAGACAGGAAGGGAACTGGCCTCCCCTCACCAAGATGGCTGGTGCTGTCTCGCCTGAGGGAGCAGAGCAGCTGGTTTCCTTGGCGACAGAGGGAGAGTTCCGAATGCTAATGAGGCTGGCAGGGAGCTAGGCATCCGAGGGGTCTTCAAGGGGAGAGATGGCTGCCCCCTAGCAGTTGTCAGGCCTGTGAGTGGGATATTGATGGTGAGGTGGGGCAGGGAACTAGGGGGAGGATCCAGGGGCCTCTGGCTCCTGGGCTAGGGTGGCAGAGTCTGAATTTCTAAGAGTGAGTTCCTAGGCCAATGCCAGTAGCCAAGAAAAAGGGTTCAGGAATTAGTCTGGGTGATGAGGAGAAGGTGTGAGTATGTCTTGGGAGAGAGTCAGTGTCAGGGTAGAGGACATGCAAAGCAAGGAATAAGAGGACAGCTCAAATGCTGGGATTCCCACATGCGCTTTGGGCAAACCCTGTGCCATTCCAAGACCTCTTGTGGCCTAAGGCTGTCCCCAGCAGCTCTTTTCTCCTTCCCCAGCTGGCCTCAGACCCAGGGATAAGGAATAAATGAAGGCCACCCCAGAGACATAGGGAGAGAGAACCATGAGCCATCTGGTCACAACTTCCCTGGGATTCAAGCCTTTGCCCTGCATACCCTTCCCAGCCTCCATGCTGCCTCCTAAACCCTGGGCATCCTGGCTCTGCCCTTTAGCCTTGATGTGTCCATCTTGGCCCCAGTTTTCCATCCCAAGGGCCCACATGCCATTGCCCCAGCAGCTGGGATGGTTTCCCAGGGTAATAGTGGAAGATCCAGGCTCTTCCCTTCTCTTTTTTGGGTTAGACCCCACAGCAGGGAGGCAGAGTTAGGGGTGTGGTGGGGAGGTGGCTGAGATTTGGCGGGGCTGGCTGGTGATCTCAGGGAGCCCTGGGAGCTCAGTCAGGCCTGCTGCTGGCTTGATGTCACTAGCCTCTCTGGGGACTGAGGCCTGAGCCTTTCTCCCTCACTCAGGCTAAGGAGGGATGTTGCCGGGTTAGGGCTCACCCACGCCCTAGCTGATCATGCTCTCAGTCATTTTCAGCTTTTGGATCAGTCAGTAAGGTCTTAGCCAGGGAAAGGGCATGCACAAGGTAATTTAGGAGTGAGGTGCTGGGTGGGACCTTGCAGATAGCTGGGCCTCCTACCAAGGGGTCTTGGTAGTCCTCTGGTCCTTGTCTGGGAGGTTTGTCCCTAGACTTCTAGGACTCCTTGTGGAAGAATCACATTGCCCATCTTTGCTCTAGGGTTTCCCTAGATTAAGCTTCCTTCTCCCATCTTGGGGTTGTCTGTCCCCACAACCCCAGTCTCCTCTTAGAACCTGCTCTCCGTACAGAGATTGTTGGGATGAGCAGCTGGGAGGAGAATTAATTCTGGTCTTTCCAAATCCCTGGAATGGGAGTATTTTTTTTTCAGGCCCATGTTCCTCACCCCCACCCCACAACCTTTCTCCCACCTCTGCCAAGGTCATGGGGGCTCTGGGGATGTGTGTGTGTGTGTGTGTGTGTGTGTGTGTGTGTGTGCTCGTGTGAGGCTGGAGGCCCCTTGTCCACTCAATCCCACGCTAACAGGACACTCTCTCTCTCTCCAGGTGGCTTTGATTTTTGTGTCGTGTTTTATTTTCTCCTCCATCCGAATTGTTTTTCTCGTTGACCGTTTTTTTTTCTCTCCGCCTCCCGGAAGAAAAAAAAAAGAAAAAAAGAAAAAGGAAAAAGCAGCCCTCCCAGCCTCATGCTTCTCCTCCTTTTCCTTTTTTTTTCCGGCAAGAAGAAAAAAAAGAAACCAAAATCTCCTCTCCCCTGTGCAGCACCTCCCTGCCCGTGTCCTCCTCTAGTTCACGCCTCTCACCTTCTTTGATGCCCCGATCTCTCTTTTTCTCTTCCCTTTTTCTTGCCCTCTACCCTGTTTCCGCATCGGGCCCCTTCCCTCAGCTTCTGGGCTGGGGGCTCTCCCCCGATGTCTGTCACAAGTTAAAAAGGGTTTTTAAATTGTGGCAGCAAAAGCTTTTTTTCTCCCTTCTCTCTGGCTGATTTTGATGACTTGTGTTTTCTTTGTTTCTTTCCCCTTTTCTTCCTTTTTTCCCTTCCTTTTTTCTTTCTTTTTTTTTTCTTTCCTTCCCCTTTCAAAGGTCCGGCTCACCTGACGTTAAACAGCGAAGGTATGGTTTGAAGTTTTGGTTTGGTTTGGATTGGATTGGATTGCCCCAACCCGCGCCTGGATTTTCTGTTCTCTTCCTTTCCCTCCCCTTCCTCCACCTGTCCTGCTTCCTTCCTTCCTTCCTTCCTTCCTCCCTTCCTTCCTTCCTTCCTTTCCTACCCCTTTCCTTTGCCATTTCTTTATTTTATTGGGGGTGGGGGTGGGAGTAGGGGGCCGTTCCTCGTCTGTGCTCTCCCCTCTCCACTTCCTTGGATTCGCTCCATTCACCCTCATCTCACCTTGGTTTCTGACATCAAGAGATGTTTGAACTCCTGCCGTTGTCTCCAGTCACCTTTTTGCGTTTTCCTGGTAGTGTATTTTGCTTGTTTTCTTTCTCATAGTGGTGTTTTATTTCCTTCCACTCATTCTGATCATTCTTTCCTTTCTCCGAATGCAAAAACAAACAAATAAATAAATAAAGAGAAGGCCCTGGGCTGGAGAAAGGATTCCAGGCAGCCACGTTCCTTCCTCGGCTACTGTGGGAGTCCCCTGTTCCTAGAATGAGAAGTGGGGGACTGGAGGTGTAGCACTCCTCCCTTTTCAAAATGCCCTTCCCTTTCCCTTCACCCTTGTGTCTTTTGAATGGCTCTTACCGTACTTGGATAGACATTGAGGACCAGAGAGATGAAGTGACTTGCTAGTGATAACTTGGCCTTAATAGGTACCTGGCATGGTTGAGACTTGTCATTTAACTGGCCAAGCCCCTTTCATCTTTCAAAGCCCTGGTGTTGGGGCCCTGGTTGAAGCTCAGTGGTAGAGCATTCGCCTAGCATACACGTGGCCATGGATTAAATTCTCAGCACCACAGGGCCCTAGTGTTAAGCAACATGGAGACAGAACCTGGGAGTCCTGACAGATCCCCTCAGCTCGGGCCTCCCTGCCAACCTGTCACCAACTTCTATGAACACAGGCATCTGACCTTCACTGCATCTGCTCAGTGTGACTAACCATTTGATAAGGGTCATCTCACACAGGGACAGAGTGAGGTCTTAACTATGGGCAAAGGGACTCATAGAACTTAAGTCTAGACTGAGGGAGAGTCCCACTGAGATCTAAAATTTGGGATTTTCTTAGGTCTGGGCAAGCAACGGTTTGGGATTCTTTTTTTTTTTTTTTTTTCCGAGGTAGGGTCTCACTCTAGCCCAGGCTGACCTGGGATTCACTATGTAGTCTCAGGGTGGCCTTGAACTCATGGCAATCCTCCTACCTCTGCCTCCCGAGGGCTGGGATTAAAGGCGTGCGCCACCATGCCCGGCTTGGTTTGGGATTCTTAAAGAGATGTGAAATTATGATAAGAAATGTGGGAAAGGAGGAAGTCTCATGTCAGGAGTCAGGAGGATTGTCCTGTCTGGGTCACCCATGTCCTTTTTGCCTCTCAGTGCTTGGTTTGGAAGTGCTGGCTGTGGCTCACCTGAAGGATGCGTTTCTTCTTTGAGAAGATTCTACAGCTTAGATGTTATTCTTAGCTTTGAGATTTAGGATTAGAGTTGGAGTAAGAGCCCAGATAGGAACCTTCCCGTCCATCCCTGGGTTCTCCCCATCCTGAAGCGGTTCTATGGATCTGGCAGCAGGGTAGGTGCCTGGGAGCCAGGCACAGAGAGCTTGTGCTTACTGGCAGGGGTGGGTGAGGCTCACGCTGGCCTAGAGCTGAGACATGGCAACTTGGAGCTGAGGACTAGGTGGTGATGAACAGGGTAATGGAAATGAGAAATGATTTCCTAATTAGACCTCCCCACATATCCAGTGAGTTCTCCCTAGAAAGACCCTTCTTTGGTGGGCACAGCCCTTCTGTGGCATATTGGAGGGATGAAGTGTCAAAAGGAATCTTGGGAGGCCCTGTGGTCTCCTGGGGTACTCAGTATGGGGACTATGAAAACTGAGGCAGATGTAGGTAGCTAGTGAGAAGACAGGTACAAGGCAGAAGATGGGCCTGTGTGTGGACTGAGGTGGATTTTGGAGCATGGGTGTCTGTGTCAGGCTTCTGAACGATTTGATGAGTGTGAGCTCTGACCCAGCAGAAGTGCCCAATGGGGAAGGGGCATGAGCTCCAGAGAGGTGGCAGCAGCCAGGAGCATGCGGCAGGAGTTCAGGGCCTGGCCTGTTTTCCCGCCCTTTTGCTCCTCCTCCACTTGGTCTCTTGGACAAGGGGTGGAGATTGATGGTCATGAATCTGATGGGGTTTGTGGAGCTGATGGCCTATGGTTTGTCATCTGGCTCCTTCCCAAGAGGCCTTGAAGGCAAGGGAGTGACCAGAGAAGCCCTCCTCATCCATGCCCACAAGCAGCACCTTTGTCCTGGACAGGGCCCTCCATCACCTCAAGGCTGGGGAGGGACCAGCTGCGAAGGCCCCATGCCTGACTCCCCAATTCTGCTTCTCCAGTAGGGTCCTTACTGTTCTCCGAGGGGGGGGCCGGGAGAGGAGGAGCCGGCGATGTGCACCAGCCGACAAAAGGTCAGTGACCCTATGGTCTAGAGAGAACCCAGCCCTTGCCCTGCTGTAGGCTAACTGTGCTTTTCAGGAGGAAGTTATCCTCAGGCGCATTGTGTCCCTCTGCACCCAAACCCCAGCCTGCCCCACAGCAGTATTTCCAAGACACCGTTGCCTGCCTGGTGTGACCCTCCATTTCTTTCCCAAAGCCCAGCTGTTCTGTTGACCTCCTCCTGGAACCCCGGTGTTTCTCTGGTACAGTGACTGGGTGGCACAGCAAGCTCCCAGTTAACAATCAGATTAGAGAAGCCTGCTGGGCCCCTGCCTGGGGGAATCTGGTAGCATCTATGATCCATGTGCATCACCGGCATCATCTCAGGGAGCGTTTGGGACACTTGGTGGTGGGGATCACTGCTTTCACTTTACAGATGGGGAAGCTGACTCTGGCCAAAGCCCCGAGGCCAGCACAAGGCCCTTCAGTGTATCTCAGGCCCCAGGTTTCGGTTCTTTATTCTGTGCTGAGGAGACCTCTCTCAGAGAATCTCTTTGCTAAGAAATGTACAGGCCAGTTTGATAACCCTTTAAGAACTGCACGGGTCCAAGGCTGTGTGCCGTCACTCCATCTCCATCCTTCAGCCCATGCTCTCCTGTCTGCCTGACTTCCCACCTTCCGGGGCCCTTCCTCCAGCCCCCTTGCTGTCTCTTTGTACTAGCTCTTGAAAAAGCAGTGGCATCTCCCCGAGTTCCCCAGGTCAACCTGGATACTTCCTGGCGTCCCCTTTGTCTATCCCTCCATTAGTCAGTCACACCTATTGCAACTGTCGCTTTACCTGTTCAGTGCCCCTGCTGCACACAGCTCCCTGAGGACACAGGGATTAGGTATTTTCATTTGTGTCTCCCTGTGCTCTGCACAGCTCCTGGCACATACGTAGGCGTGAGCTCAGCACATTTATTTTAAATGAGTAAATGGTCTCTGTTCCCAGGGGGCTCATTGATGTTTTAACAAATAACTACAATGAAGCGTGGTCCACGTGAAGTATATAAAAAGTGCAGACTTTGTTCAGAGGAGTTAACTTATTCATTGATGTGGGGAGAGAGAGAGCACCTCCCCGAAAGTTACATCCGGCAGTGGAAGAGTTGTTTCTTAAACCCTCAGTGGGCTGGTGTAAGGCTTAGGAAGCTGGACTGTCTGTGGTCTTTTTAGATTCCCGCAGCAGCCTGGAAGGTAGGCTGTTGATTAGCTCCTTTTTCCAGAGGAGAAAGCTAGGCTTAGAGCTGTTGTATCTTGGCCAAGGTCACCAAGCTGGTGGTGGAGCCCGCAGCAGCGCCCAGGTCTTCTTTCTCACAGCGCACTTCCTCCCCAGGGAGCAGTACAAGATGTTACTAAGCAGTAAGTGCCAAATGAGCAGAACAGACAGCTGTAGTTCTCCAGAGTAGGGAGGGGCTGAAGGGGGCTGGAGACCTTCCCAGAGGAGGCCTTTGAGCTGGGCCTGGAAAGAAGGCAGCTGCTGTGTCCCTCCCTTTCACGGCACTTGGAAACTTGACCATGGCAGCCAGTTCTGGCCCCATCCAGCTTCGCTGGGAACACTTGTGGGGTCACAGACTCCCTGACCGAGAAAAGGCTAACAGGTATCATTTATTACCCGCTTCCTATACTAGGAGCTCTTAGGAGTTGTAATTTCTCAGGTGCTGCTGGGAGTTGTAGTTGTGGTTGTGGCCTGCGTGGTAGATGGATGGAGCGCCCCCTGGTGCTTCAGTACTGCTTCATTCCAGATCCAGCTCAGGCTCGGCCGAGCTCCTGGCATCCTGACCCTGGAGCGCTCCCGCCAGGCTCTTGAGGGTCCTGCCTCCTGCTTTTCACCAAGGTTCCTTCTCCTCTCTATCCTCCAGTTTTCTCTTCTGCAGTTTTGTTCACTTGACTTCTGTCCCTCTTCAAAGGCTTTCGCGCTCACTTAGACTTGTGCGTGTCTCTTCTCATTTCTGAGCCAGCGGACTGGGGTCCAGTAAGCACCCGGTGTAGTGTGGCCAACTTTGCCTCCTATCCTGGGCCAATTCCAGGAGCCGAGGAGTGGCCAGCCTCACACCCGCCTCTCCTTTTCCTGGCTTCTTTTGTTCTGCCCCAGTCACTTCTTCATGCGGCTGCCTTGTTCTTCCCTTCCGTCTGACTCTGTAATGATATTTTCTTTGATTGCAGTGAAGGTGAGAGAGTAGGAGGAGGCCTGGCTTCTGGGTGGGACTAACAGTACGTGTGGTAAACCCAAGGTCAAATACATTCCCTTTTCTGGTCCTTGAGCCCCCTGGCTCTGCCAGTGTCTGAGCAGCACGGCTGGTTGCTATGGAAACAGCAAGGCCACCGAAAGCCTTAGCTTTTGTTCCCTAGAGGTCCTTGTCCCCTTTCCTTGCTGGCCCTGTTCCCATGTCCCTTACCTGTCCCCTCAGGGATAGCTCCTTTTCTTTGTCAATGTAGCTCCATCAAACTCTCTTTACCTCACAGCCCTGAGCTGTTTCCATATCTCCTCTGCCCCTTTGACGGTCCATCTTTCTCTCTTTATGCTGCCTCCCTCCACATCACCCTTCTGCCTCATTTTCATCAGTGTTGGATGCCTCACCTTTGCTTCTGGTCTTCTACGTAGGTAGAGGGAGGAATTCAGATTGTCCCAATGTGGCTCATGCTCTGTCATCCTCCCCCCTCCCAGCTCACTGCCCTCTGGCCTCAGGACACCAGGCCTTGCCAGCTGCAGTGAGGGCTGTGCCAGGCGCTGGGGCAGCAGCTGGCGTCTTGGCATCCGGACACAGTGGGGGCAGAGTCTTTGGGCAGCATGCCTGGAGGGAGAGAGGCAGGCTGTGTATGCAAGGGAAAGGTATTGCAGAATCTGCGCAGGCCCAGAGACCCCCCACATCCACATATGGAGCTGATGCTTAGCACTGCCTCTCAGGAAAGGACAGGTGTCTCATGATGGCCCCATATGCCCCTGGCACAGTGCCTGCTCTTTCCTGGGCCCTGGGAGCATCTTCTCGGAGGCCCTGCACTTGGATAGCTCAGTCTTTGCTTAACACTCACTGCACAGTCTCATTTGCTCTTTGTCCATCAAGAAGGTAGGTAGGATCAGCTGTGGTGTGAGCTTATTGTCATGGAGCTAAGCCACTGCTTGGGTACAGGGTCTCTGGTTAGTCTTGATTCATAGCTGGTTCTCTTCCCTGTGCTTCAGTTCTTGTGTGTGAAGTTGAGGGCTGGATCCCAACTTCCTGGTACCAGCCATTGTCTTTAAACTGTCACCTGTTTGCAGAAGACCAGCATTTCCTAAGGCCCTTCCAGGAGTTGTGGCTTCTGCTTAAAAAGCTCCAATGGAGGAGACCCTGGGCTGGGCACTGTGTTCATGTGCTTGCACGCGCGCACACACACGTGCATGAGAGCCAGGTCTATCCTCACAGCCTCATTCCTGTTGCCTGCCTGGCATCTAGAGACCACACAGGTGGCACTGTGGGGCTTCTCAGGTTGGAGTAGGACATTGAAGGCAGGCACGGTAGCCACCTTCGTGAGTGCTGCACAGTGGCCTGCTGCTACCTGGTGTATGCCCCGTCACCATCATTGCCTTGTGTGTCTTATCCCCACCCTCCCCACTTCACTGCTTCCTCTTCTCCTCACCTGCTCAGAGGCATGAACTGTCCCTGGGCACTGAGAAGGGCACTGAAGAAGAGGCAAGAGGGGAGGTGGGCTGCACTCAGGAGACCGTTAGTACCCTCACCCTAGAGAGGACCTCCCAGGGAGATGCCAGGTAGAGCCTCTTGTTTCTCTCCCACATCTCTCTGTGAAAAGGGCAGCTATGGGATTTGGGATTGGTGAGGTCTGTGGCTTTGTCTGGCTCGTGGCAGCTTAATTGTCAGCTGTCAGTGTGAGAGCCACTTAGCAGCCTCCTGCTTTGGAAATGGACCTTGGGGGAAGTTGACGTTTGATAGCAAAGACTGCAGGGTCCAGGTTGACAGGCTGAGGGAGGGGAAGAGGGCCTAAAGCTCAGAGCTGGGACCACAAGATTCCTGTGCCCGAGACCCACACTTGAGTTGTTGGAGGTAAGAGGGAGGCTCTGGTGTACCCTACCCCACTCAGCCTTCTCCCATTTTCCTAAATCATGGCGTCCAGGCAAGGAGGAGTTTGTGGCAACATTCAAGGGCAATGAGTTCTTCTGCTACGACCTGTCACACAACCCGATCCAGAGCAGCACTGATGAGATCACGCTGGCCTTCCGCACCCTGCAGCGCAACGGGCTGATGCTGCACACGGGCAAGTCGGCAGACTACGTCAACCTGTCCCTCAAGTCCGGGGCTGTCTGGCTGGTCATCAACCTAGGCTCGGGTGCCTTTGAGGCCCTCGTGGAACCCGTCAATGGCAAGTTCAACGACAACGCCTGGCACGACGTCCGGGTTACCCGAAACCTGCGCCAGGTAGGGGGAAGCAGGAGGAAGGCCAGGGGTCAGCTATATCTGGTCAGAACACAGGTGGAGGAGAGAGGGTCATCTGGGGTGTGTGGAGGGAAGAGATCAGAACTCAGGAAGCGAGGCATGGTTCTGGAGAACAGATCAGAACTTGGGGATATGGGGGTCTGAAGCATGGTCACAGCTATCATCCAGGGAGTTGAGCTAGGAGAAGGCTCCAGAGCTGCCTCTGGGGAGGGTCCTGAGGTCAGGGGAAGAGCTGGGCTCAGATTGGTGGGAGCATCTGGGGTTTTGAGACCTGGGGCTCACAAACCAGGTGGAAGGAGGTCAGGGTGTTCAGGAGAAGGGAGGAGGGAACTGGGATCTGAAAGAGGGGCCTGGTATGCTGTGGGGTAGGGAGGGGTTCTCCAGGGTGGGCTGATCCTGGCTAGTGCAGCGGGGATAGGTGTTCTGACAGGAATAGCATGGCACAGAGGAGAGTGGAGATGCAGGTGAGGTAGGATGTAGTTTGCCCTCAGTGGGGCTTTCCCAGAGCAGAGGCTGAGGAGTGAGAGGGAACTGAAGGCAGCAGGTGGGTGAGGGAGTCAGGACCGAGGAGGTGGCTTAGTCTTGCTTCTCCTCTGGGCAATACTTGCCCTTCTTTTTTCTTCCAAAAATCCAGGCTTTCCCTGATGCCCATACTTGCCTTCTTCCACGGTCTGTCTCCTAGGCCATCCTGTGCAGGAGTTCCAAGGAGACTTTCTGGATCAGTCCCTGCTAGGACAGAATCTTTCTGCAGTGTTCCCTCAGCTTCTGCTCCTAGACTCATCTAGTGCACAGATCCTCTTAGGAGTGGCCCTCTTCAACTCTCATGGGCCCATCCATGATGGCTATTGTGGTTAAGGCCACCTCTCTGCAAGGTTTTACTTGACAGGAGCCTCGTAGCTAGTTTTCAACCCTAAGAAGGCTCACTTCCAGTCAGGTCCAAGCTGACCCTTCTTGCTGGCAGGAGAGAGGATGCTGTTCTTCCATGGGGGCTCTTGTCCACACCTCCTTCCTCTGCTCACTCACTCCCTGGGTCCTCCTCATTCTCCCACATTCTCTCGGGTCCCCAGTGTCATAGCCAGCAGCAGCAAGGCTCTTCCATCGTCCCCTCTCCTGGGCCAGCACACCCGGGAAAACCACACAGCTCTGCTTGTGAAGGCTCCATTTTGGCACTTTGTGACTGTCTTCAGGTTTCCTGGTTCTGGCTGGGTGGTGTTAACCTCCTCTTGCTGGTTCTCTTCATCATCACCTTTGTCACCCCCTTCTCCTTTCACCCCTGCTCTCCCACCCTTCTTACCTGTTCTCACTTAACACCTCCAAGTGTGGGGAATCTCGTGGGATTCCTCCTCACGTAATGCTGCTCCCCTTTGCGGTGACAATGCTGTGGTTAATTATGTTGTTCATTCAGGAGCCTTCTGCCACCTGTTGCAGTCCAGGTCCTCCCGGTGTGCCTAGTCTTAGTGTCCCCCACCCCATTCTGGAGAGTGACATGCTTGGTGGAGTTACTCCTCTTCAGTGCACACGCCCCCCTGCATCATGTCATCCTGTTCTCCTGTCTTGTGTTGTCACTCCTGTCAGAGCACACCTGGGTGTGTCATGCACATTCATGATACTTTCAGATAGCACACATTTTATGGGAGGGGCAGGGAAGTTGCCTTTGGTGTCTTTTGCTCACTTTCTTGCTGTTCCTAGGAGCAGAGCTGTCAGCTGGTATTACTTTTGGCAACACACTGCAAACCCAAGGTCCTTATCCACATGTCATTTGGCCAAAAAATATGCCATTCTGTAGCCAGTGTATCATACTGGCTACAGAATTAAGTACATGCTCCTCGCCTTCCCAGGACTTCAGCTCTTGAGATAGGCTGGAACTGTTAAAAATGAACATAACAAGGACTGGAGAGATGGCTCAGTGGTAAAAGTCACTTGGTTGCAAAGCCTGACAGCCTGGGTTCAATTCTCCAGTCCCCACATAAAGCCAGCATCTTGTAGTAGTAGAAGGCCCTGGTGTACACACACACACACACACACACACACACACACACACACACACATTCTCTCTCTCTGTCTCTCAAATAAATATAAAAAGAGTTCTAAAAGATAACTCAGAGCACAGATAGGGCATGTTGACCTAATGGTAGGGCAGCTGAGCCACAGAAAGTGTCTTCTTAAACGCTGATTGAGACCCATCTTTAAAAAAATTTTTTTTTAATTTTTAAAAATTATTTTATTTATTCATTTTTCAAGCAGACAGATAGAGAGAGAGAAAGAGAGAGAGAGAGAGAGAGAGAGAGAGAGAGAGAGAACCAAGGCCACCACCTTGTGGGTCTGGCTTATGTGGGTCCTAGGGAATTGAACCCAGGGCCTTAGGCACTGGAGGCAAGTGCCTTAACCGCTGAGCCGTCTCTCCAGCCCGAGACCCATCTTTGAAAAGGCTTCTGGGGACTTCTCTCACTCCAGAATTCAGCCCATACTATGAGCAAGAGGTAGAAGAGCTGGGACAGGGAAGATGGCTCAGTAGATGAAGTGCTTGTCTATGTGAGCATGAGGGATGGAGTCCTGACCCGAAGCACCCATGTAAATTCCAGGCACGTGTGGTACTTCCCTGGGAGGTGGAGATGGGGACTCTCTGGGGCAAGCTGGATAGCTAGACATTCAAGTAGAGACCCAGCCTCACTCAGTAAATATGGTGGAGAGTGATTGAGGAAGACACCCCACACTAACCTCTGACCTCCCCGTTCCACACCTGTACACTTTTGCACCTGCACACATATAAACATGCACACGCACATGGCACACATGCCACACATACACACACATGCAAAAGAAAAGGGTGGAGTAACTGCATTTGGGAAGCTGTGCTTTGCTTAGCCCAAGGGCTGGGCTCTGGAGCTGCTGTCTGCACTCAAGGCCTAGCCTGTGGTCAGGTGCATCCTTGCCTGGTTTTCAGGACTTCCAAGAGTAATCTTTTTGGTCCTATCCCTGAGGCAGTGTCTATCAATCATTCAGTCACACTGCATCCCCAGAGACATTGGCCAATGTCTGGAGGCCTTTTGAGTTGTCATAACTCAGGAGTGCTGCTGGCTACTTGTGAGTAGAGGTCAGTAGTTGGCTAATCATCACAGGGCTCTGTAGAATAGTCCAATAACGAATCAGTACCAATTGTCAGTGTGCCTCTGGGGAGAATCCATGTTCACCCAAGTGTGTCCAGTGTCCATATGATATCCTGGGATTGAAAAAGCCCTTCTGTGATCACAGGGGTGATGTGGGGTGGAGAGGTTTTCACCAATGCTACTGTCTTTCAAGCTTTGTGGCCTGGGAGCTAGGACAGGGAGGTACTGTAGGAGACAATATCAGGGCTGGAGAGGTAGAGTGCTTGTCTACTGCACATGAGGCCCTGGGTTCCATCCCCAGCACTGTGGAAAAACAAACAGAAGAAGAAAGGCCATCTGCTTCTAGCTTTACAAGGGAGATAGCAGTTCTGGCATACTGTGTCTTTCACATTATCTGCTTCACACAATCAGAGCAGCTGGAAAAATGGACTTCTGGAAGTGCCTGCCCAGAACTAACATTCAGGGCTCTTTTTTCTTTTTGCTACAATAGCTTTAGGAGTGGGTCAAAGGTCAGCTCCAAACATCTGAAGAAGCCACCTCTAGATTAGGTTCCTAGAATCATAAATAGTAGGAAACATATGGAAACATAACAGTTGGGCCTCACATAAGATCTTCCTTCCTCCTTTTGAATTCAGTCTTTAAAGCCTCTGGGATCTTCTTGGGGAATCTTCCTAGAGATGATTATCTATGAGGATTCTCTGAGGCCTATTTTCATTTCTGAGACCACTCACCTCTCATACCCAATACACCTCCCAACTGCTTCCCACCAAGAATGTGCAAAGCAGTTTTATTATTAGTCAGCCCCAAGCTTGGAAGACAAGCTGGCTCCCCAAACATCCCACAGTGTCTTCTCTTGCCCAGGTCACATGATGCTCTTGTCAGTGTTAAGTGCTTTCAGAAGATCTTCTGGCCCCAAGAAGGAGTCCTTCAAAGATGGACTCCCCACAAGGATACAGTCCCTAAGGATGGGGTGACCCTGGGTAGAGTCCTCAAGGATGCAACCTCTCATGGATAGAGTCTCCAAGGATGCATTCCCCAAAGGATGCAGTCACCAAAGATAGATTCCTTCAAAGATGCCATGTTAAAGGATGAAATCCCTAAGGATGGAGTTTCCAACGATGTAATCCCTCAAGGATGCAATCCTCCAAGGATGGAATCTCCAAGGAGTGTTGTAGATCAAGCTGGGAGTGCCACCTCAAGAATAGAGTTTCTGAAGGATGGGGTCCCCCAAGGATGGGGTCTCTGAAGGAAGAAGTCCCCAAGGAATCCACCAAGCATTTAAGGTTCTGTTCTCTTGCATCTATTTGTCATGGCACACAACCTAGATTTTTCTAGCTCTTCTCCTTCTTCCTTCCCACAGCTCGCCTGAGGACACCACCTTCCTCTTTGCCTGGTAAAATCTTCGAGCTAGATTTGAGTCCCAGCTCTGTCACTAGTTGTTAGGCAAGTTATACAACCTTTGAGCTTCGGCGCTTCATAGGCAAAGTGGGAAGGAGCCTCTGATGACTAACTAAAGCAATAATGCCTTAAAGCACTCAGCTCAGTGCCTGGCTGATGTATGCACCGAAGCCCTCACTGCTGCCATAATCATTACCTTTTTTCCCCCCCTCAGTCCTTCAGGACCATCTTAAATGCTGCCTTCTTCATAAAGTCTTCTCTTTGCTATGTTCTGTGAGCAACCGGAAACTTGTATTCTAGCCTCTCATCACATTCTTCCTATGCCAATATTTGCACTCATTCCTCATCCCTGCTTCTAGGTTGTAAGCAAATTGGGGGCTTAATACAAGTAACTGCTAAATCTGTTTAGTTGTTATTCTAGAAGTTTCCTGATCCATCTGTTCTCTTGGTCTCATTCAAGAAGTTTCCTTCCTTCCTTCCTTCCTTCCTTCCTTCCTTCCTTCCTTCCTTCCTTCCTTCCTTTCTTTCTTTCTTTCTTTCTTTCTTTCTTCTCTCTTCTTTCTTTTTTGGTTTTTCCATGTAGGGTCTCACTCTAACTCAGGCTGACCTGTAATTCACTATGTAGTCTCAGGGTGGCCTTGAACTCACAGCGATCCTCCTACCTTTGCCTCCCAAGTGCTGGGACTAAAGGTGTGCACCACCATGTGTGGTTTATGAAGTTTATTTCTTTCTTTTTAAAAAATATTTTAATTTACTTATTTGCAAGCAGAGAGAGAGATAGAGAGGAGAGAGACAGAGAATGGGTACACCAGGGCCTCCAGCCACTGCAAGCAGACTCCAGATGCATGCACCACTGTGCATCTGACTTTACATGGGTACTGGGGAATCAAACCTGGATTGTTAGGCTTTGCAGGCAAGCACCTTAATTGCTGAGCCATCTCTCCAGCCCTTCTTTCTTTGTTTGTTTCTTTCTTTGTTTCTAAAAATATTTTATTTATTTATTAGAGAGAGAGAGAGAGAGAGAGAGAGAGAGAGAGAGAGAGAGAGAGAGAGAGAGAATGGGTACCGCAGGGCTTTTAGCCACTGCAAATGAATTCCAGACATGTGCACTACCTTGTGCATCTGGCTTTATGTGGGTACTGGAGAATCAAACTCAGGTCCTTCTGCTTTGCAGGCAAATGCCTTAACCACTAAGCCATCTCTCTAGCCCACCTTCTTTCTTTTTTAATTTTAATGTGGTGATTGAACTCAGGGCCTTGCACGTGCTAGGCAAGCACTCTGTCATTTAGCTACACCCTTAGTCCTTTCGTCTGTTCTCTTTGTTAGAGCTAGTTGGTCACTCATGTCTACAATGAGCAGATCTAACTATTTCATGGGAGCATTGAACTATCTTTTGTCTCTAGGTATAGTGGTATGCCCTATAATCTCAGTCCTCAGGAGGCTGAGGCAGTACGAGTGCCATGAGTTCAAGGCCAGTCTGGGGTACATCATGAGTTGGAGCTGGGCTATATATGGAGACTGTTTCAAACAAACAAGCAAGCAAGCAAGCAAACAAACAAAACAAAACCAACCAACCAAACAAACAAAACCACCCTAGCTGAGCTCCCTTTTGTCTTCTTGAAGGAAATTCTGATTTGTTTTACAAGACCAGCCGGAAGCCTGCTCCCTGCTCAGGGCTCCTATGTGTCAGAGTGTTTCTCAGGTTGTATTGCAACATCTGTCCTCCACTAACCTCCAGGCTCAGGGCCTTATCTCTCTTTTGTTTCTCACTTAGTTTTTCTAACTAGGTGAAGAGTAGCTAATATTCCTATCTTACTGATGAGGAAGCAGAGATTCCAGAGCATAAAGAACTTGCTCAAAGTTACTGGATCAAGGTGCATCAAGTCTGACTTGAGCCTCCTGGGGTGGAGGCTGGTTGCTTCATTGGTGCCTAATGCAAAGGATGCTGTAGTTCCTCCTGTGGTTCCAAAGTTCTTAGATGTCCCCAAATCTCAAAAGCATTTGAAGGCTCTGCTCCTATCTCTGAAAAATAAATTCCTTTTACTTTCGAGTGCAATGGGCTCTTTTCTTTGTCTCGAGCTTCTCTTGCTCCAAGACCATCTTCCTCTCAGGATTTGTGGGTTGTGTACACACAGTATGTCTCTTGGCCTTCTTTAGGGGGCTGGAACTACACTCAGAGTTCCAGGTGGAGATGGGTTGGAGTTGTCTCTAAGGCCCCTTGGCCATAGTAAGTTCACATCTGATAATGACTAACTTCTCCCTTCTGGGGCCAGGATGACCTCCTCACTCATCAGCCATGGCCATACTTGGGCTTCTGGGCTTTCCAAGTGGATGAAGCCCTCACTGTTGGTTTGCTAGTGTGAAGTTTAGCTCTCAGGATCCTGGCCTTTGGAAAGACTGGGCTGCTGTCTCCTTTTCCTGGGCAATGTCACAGGAAGGGAATCCAGTGGAAGCTCCATTCTAGTATTGGACCACAGTTGCTCCTCAACCAAGATCCATGGACAGGGCTCTGGATCCTAAGCCCTGGGTTTAGAGGGGCTTGTCTCATTCACTCCAACCCTGCTATTTCTCAGGGAGTCTGAATCTCTTGATGGATTAGTGGAAAGCTCAGGTTTTGAACTTACATCTAGTGCCTCTCAGTCCTGGTTTTAATTTGCTATTCTATTTGGTAGCCCTGCAGATTTCTGTGTGAATATTGAAAACCTTTTCCTTTCTTGTTTTATTTTCTACAAACAGTTCTAATTAAAATAGAATGATACTTTGATTTTTACCTCCAGTGTTCTTTTTCTCCTTCATCTTGTATTGTAATGATATCAGACATCTCTTGCGGGGTGCTATTAGTTTAGCTGTCCTGGAGCTAATTGTTCCTTGGTCTGACTAGCTGGCCTCTACCTTTCATGACAACTCTAGCAGCTGGCAGTGAAAATCCTCGTATCTGGTTCTCTCTTTGCTCCAATCGCTGCACCTGTAATTAGACACTTCTCTTGTTATGTAAACTGCTTCTGCATCACTAATAATTAATATTGGCTACTCAGCACTTCTAGCTGCTAAATATTGAATTCTGTTATTTTTAATTATACAAGGCCCTTATTAATTGTCTTACTGAATTATTCCTATGCCCACTGGTTATAATAACTCTTCAGCTAAGTGGTCTGTCCCTAGAATACTACTACTCATGATCATGGTTTTAGGTGTGCAGCTTGATATTTAATGCACACCAAATGATAACATTCCTCCACCTCTGGTTCTCTTAAATAAAGCTGCCTCAGTCCCTTTGACATCTCCTCTCCAAAAACCAGGGTAATTCTGAAGGTGAACATTGCTGCTGCCCTTGTCCATGGGAAGAGAAGATGAACTTAGAAGCAGAGATGAAGGTTTTAGAGATCAAGGTAGAAACTTATAGTTCAGAGAAGAGTAAGGGGATTCTGAGGCATGTGGGCCTCGAGGTTTCCTCTTCTAGATGTAGAGGAGTGAATTTCTGGGGCTGGCTATGGGAAGTGGAGGTCTAGGGGCCCCTATGGGTGATGTACATGGAAGAAGGCTGGTACTGGAATAGCTTTACCCATTCCAGGCCCTTGGGGTGTGGTGGCAGTGTTTACTTAATTCTGGGAGATCAGCTGCCCAGAGGCGAGTAAGTGAATGAGCGTGGGGCGATTGAAGAAGCTGGAGAAACCTCTCTGGGAAATGTGTCCTCTGGACAAGTCCAGGTGGACAGGCAGGTGGGAGGGGGAGGATTGGGAGGAGGGTTTGGTGTGATCTGATCGTACAATGGGAGCACTTGTACCATGGGAGCATGGAGCTCTCTGCCAGCGGGGGCGGGGCTAGGCTTCCTTTTCACTATTGAGATGGTGACTCACTTTCTCTTCCATCCTCAAGGAAGAGAATAAGGGAAAAAAAGAGTGACCGAGGAGCTGCCCCTCCTTCCCCTATCTATTTGCCCATCCTCCACTCTGCACCTTGGGAACCACTTCTTTTGGCCTCCAAATGAAATTGCCTCTCATTCTTTCCAGTCCTGTGATTCTCTGGGGGCATTGCCCACTTTTCTCCCAGCCTGACAGCCAGCTGGCCTGTCACCAACCGGTTAACCCATTAACCCGACATGGCCACTGGTCAGCCAGTTGGCCAGCACCACCCCACTCCTCAGCCAGTTCTCTGGAAAGCCATCTGGTTGACCAGTCAGCCAACAAAGCCATCCGTGTCCATCTGAGTCAGTGGCTTACCCCTTCTCACACGTCATGCTCCTCTCCCTCCTTCTCCTAACTCCCTAACATTTCAGCTAACAGGACCTACTACTAATCCTGCATACTGGGTCTGCTTCTTAACCTGCCTCCCCCTCTCCCACCTTCTGTTGGAAAACCCCCGTTGCCAACTCTGTGTGTGTTACTAACACGCTTATAACCCAGGGTACCAAAGGATGGGCAGGGACAGGTGGGGCAAGGTATGAGTGAAAAACCGAACTAACCTTTCTGTCTCATCTGCGGAATGTCGGCCATCTTTAAGTCTTTGCTTTCTTGGTCCAGTTCTTTTGTTGTTTTCTTCTGTACTAACCAAGGTCTCTAACTGTTCCCCTTTTCTGCAGACTGGGCTCTTCTGGGAGGGGCTGATGGGGAAGAGGAATCCAGAGGAGGAGTGGGGGAGGGATTGGGAGAAGAAGGGAGTTAATTTTTGTGTGTGTTTTATTCCTCCCTCCCATTGTAATTTTTCTTTACTTCTGCTGAACCTGACTGAGGTGGGAGGGTTTGAACAACCAACCAAATATATATGGCTATATATTTTTCCTCCTTCCTTGAGTTTCACAGTTGGTCATTTTATTTTTCTTTTCTTTTCGTTCTGTTCTTATGTTGTTGTCCTTGTTTGTTTGTTTTCTTTGGCCCCTCCCCTCCCCCTCTCCGGTGAAGCACGCAGGGATTGGACACGCTATGGTAAACAAACTGCATTATCTGGTAGATATCACTCTAATTGTCTTACCGTTTGGTTTGCCGTGGGTTTTTTTAACTGTTCGATTCTCCCATTTTTGTTTCCTCTCCTCGTTTGGTTTTTAGTTGTTTTGCTCTTCCAATTATTTTGCGTCCTGGACAATCTTTAGATTTTGCTTCTCTCTTTTAGTTTTCTTCTCTCTCTCTCTCTCTCTCTCTCTCTCTCTCTCTCTCTCTCTCTCTCTCTCTCTCTCTCTCTCTCTTTTTGGTCCAAACTCAAATCCAAAAGACAAATGGAAATCAAGGAATTTGGTCAGGCTCTGCCCTGCAACCCTTGCCTCCTGAATTCAGATTCCTGGCCTGAGATCTGGGGCAGGCCCCACGTTCATCGGCTCTGGTTAGACCAGCCCCGATGCCAACAGCTTATTTCTGTTGCTTTCTTTCGTTCTTTCCCTCTTCCCTTGTTTTTTCTTTGATTTGGTTTTTTTCTTGGTCTCCTGAAAATCCATGGAAAACACCATCCCATGACATGCTACGCTCTGCTCACTGTCCGCTCTGGATGGGCTCCTCAGGTTGGGGAGGAGGTTGAGGTGCCACCTTCAGCGGCAGCCAACTGGGCAGGTTCCCCAGATGGGTGGGGGATGGCTTTGGGACCTCCTTTACTTCACCAGTTTACATGAGCTTAGAGGCTGCCCCATGCTGGCTACCAGGGAAAGGTGACATCCCTCTACTTCTCAGCCTTGAGGATTCCCACTTCTGTCTCCCTGACATTTTGCATGGCATGAATGGTCTTTTCTCCCACCAGGGATAGTGTCCAGATCCCCCACCGCTCTGCTGCTCTGACTAACACTGTGTTTCACACTGTCTTCCTTCCCCTTCAGCCCCGTCCCCTCTGTGTCCCCTGCGTCTCCTGCATGGCCTCTTGACAGGGCTTGGCTTCCTTCCCTGTTGAGGGCATGAGAGGAGGAGGCCCACTGGAGGAGTGGGGCAGCACTTGGCTGTCCTTGTCCTTGTCAGACTCCTGTGTTTGGGTTGGGCTCTATCCTGGTGAATGCCGCTGTGGGTGTCAGTGTAAAGGCAGCTGGTGTGTGTTGGTGTGTGGGTGTGACTGTGTGTAAATGTTGGTGTGACATTTAGGGGTGTTAGTGGGAAGCCGTACTGTGTATTTGGGAGATGTCTGATTCTTTACATGTGCAAGTGCTATTATAAACTGGGGGCTGTGGGTCTGGATGGGTTTTGAGGCTTGGTGAGGATTCTGTTTGGAGGTGGGCTGGAGGGGCTGGCTCTTCAGAGTAGGTGCCATGGTGGGCAGAGACAGGGAAGGGGCTGCTGGGCCCACATGCCTTTTCTTGCCTGCCTCAGCGTGTGTGCCTGCAGGCCCTGTGGAGCGTGATCCCCTGGGATTCCCTTATCCCTGCCCAGTTCCGGCTCTGCAGCAGCAGCCGGTTAGTCATCGCCTATTAATAATGCAGAGTGATTGAACACCAGGCTGGGGACCCTGCAGATGGACGTGTCTGCTCTCGTGGGGCGGGAGCTGCTTGGGGCAGCTGCCTGGTTTGCCCAGCCTCCCATGTCTGCCTGGCTAGAAGGATGTTAGTTAAAGCTTGAGTTCTGAGCCTGAGTTCTGTACTCCTCAGGACCTCTGAGGCCATTCTTGGCTTTTCAAGACACTTTTGTAGGCGTGTGTTTCCAGCACACATATAAGACCAGTGTCCAGGGCCATCCAGCCCTCCACAGTCTGAGATCTCCTGTGATCTTCCAGGCTTCCTAGGTTCAAACGGAGCTCCATAGTGAGGTCAGCACCAGCCCTCCGTAGGCTCTGTTCCTTCAACTGCTGCTTTCTAGGAGCTAGCCCTGGCTAGACACTGATATGTATCAGAGGCTGGCCAGAGCTTCACTAGATAGCCAACCTGTGACTTTGGGGACACAGAGAGGTGTTCTATTTAGTACTATCTTGTTGCTGGAACAAACCACTTGTCCAGAAACAGCTGATTGGAGGAAGGTTTTATTTTGGCTTACAGTCTCGAGGGAAGCACCATGATGGTAGAGGACAGTGTGGCATGAGCAGAGGCTGGACATCACCTCTGCCATAGCAGGTGGAAACAGCAGTGGGAGAGTGAGTCAAACTATAGGTGGGGGAGCTGGCCATAGCACCCCTAAGCGCACCCCCAACAATACACCTCCTCCAGCAAGGTTCTATCTACCTCCCAGATTGTCTTCAGCTGGGGATATTCAGAACACATGAGCTTATGGAAGATCAACCCCAGCAATGAATCCCAGATCGCTTGGGAATTTCACTCTAGAATTAGGACCTAGCAAATCTTCCTTTTAGTCTCCATTTGGTGAAGGTTCGCCCATGTGGCTCAAAGCCATAAAAGGTCAGTTTCTTCATCCACCCAATAGGCTGGCAGTGTCCCTGGATTGCCTATTTCATGGGTCAGCGTGACGCTCAAGCAGGACAGTGCAAAGAATGGACACCTAAATATTCTGCATAAGGAATTATACTTTGATTAAGTTGTATATAGTATTTACTGATTCCCCTCTGTTTCTAGGGCCGGGATATTCTGTGAAGAAATGATTCTCCTCCCATAGCAAACCCTGGAGAATACAGCATCTCAGGTCCCACTGGGGAATCCTCTTACCATCCCCAAATAACTATGAAGCCTCAGAATGGCTCTGGGTTTTGGAAAATGAGAGCAGATGAATGATTTAGTTAAGTTAGTTAAGAGGCTAACAACCCTGTCTGGTTTCAGTCCCAGTAAGGAAAGTATTTGTTCAGTTTGAGTCTTTCAAGTCCACACTTCTCTACATGATCAACACGGATGGAAAACAACCTTTTGCCTCTTGGTGGCCTCACAAACCCTCAGAACCTGCCCTAGGGATCAGCTCTTTCAAGCCAAGACTAGAGGCAGAGAATGGGGTTTAATAGGTTCTACTTCTCATACTTCTCAATGGGTTTTATTTTTCTTTCTACTAATTTATTCACATGGACTTTTTTTTTTTTTTTTTGGTTTTTCGAGGTAGGGTCTTGCTCTAGTCGAGGCTGACCTGGAATTCACTCTGTAGTCTCAGGGTGGCCTCGAACTCACGGCAATCCTCCTACCTCTACCTCCCCAGTGCTGGGATTAAAGATGTGCGCCACCACACCCGGCTCACATGGACTCTTGTCTTATTATTTGAGCACTTCTTGGAAGGAAGAATAGATAGACCCAAAAGGCTCACCCAGTTGAGATGTTTGGGCTGAGTGTAGTCTGGTGAATATTTGCTTATAAAAATAATGATTCTAGACAAGCGTGGTGGTGCACTTGGGAGGCAGAGGTAGGAGGATGGCTGTGAGTTTGAAGCCCCTGATACTACATAGTGAATTCTAAGTCAGCCTGGGCTAGGGTGAGACCCTATCTGGAAAATAAAAGTTTTTTGTACATACACTAGGGCCTTCAAATAGCTTTCACATTTTGAACATCACTTCAATGAGATGATGCCTGTATTACAGGCAGGAGCCAGGGATTATTCCCATTTAGCAGATGAGGAAGCTGGGGCCCAGAGAGTTCTCTATTTTGCCTCATTATGGAGTTTATTGCTGTCCCTTAATTCTCATTTAATGCTTAGTCAGCCCAGAAGAGATGGGAGTGATGGAAGTTGTTAAACCTCTTTTACAGACTAGCATCAGAAAGGCAAAATGAGATTGTTCTGGAAAATGGTAAAGGCTAAACTGGAGCCCAGGATTTCTGACCTGAAGTCTTTCCCCTTAGGTTTGTAAATATTGCCATGAGACTCATCTCTTGGTATGTCTTTCCAGATGCTTCTGACAAACAGGTAGCTAAAATAAACTAAATGCTTAGCGGGGCTGCAATACCTCCCTTAGCCGGGAGCTTCTTCCTTCTCCTCATCTCAGCCCATGTTCCTGGCTCACTTCACCTTAAAGGGATGCCAAGAATATTGACTTATTTGGGGTCTTTTGAGATAAGGTCTCGCTCTAGTCCAGGCTGACCTGGAATTCACTATATGTAGTCTCATGGTGGCCTTGAGCTCACTTCGATCCTCCTACCTCAGGATTAAAGGCATGAGCCACTTGCCTGGCTTCCAGGAATCTTTCTATGGACTAGTTGTTCTTAACCACTTTAATCTTGTGGGTCCCTTTGAGGGTTTGATGATAGCAGTGAGGCCTCCCAGGAGACAAAACAGCCAGTTGATGCAGTTTTACTCACACTCTCAAGGAGCTCAGGGAAGTCTAGTCACCCACAAATTAAAAAATCTGCCCCTTCATCTTCTCCCCAGAAACAGGAGGGCCAGTGACCTTGTGATCATGGCAGGTCAGTGGGAATGGCTCTGGGTCTCTTCTTTAGTGGTGGGTGGTGGATACCTACCTACCCATGTAGGGATGGATATTTGTGCCTAGGACTTGGATTCCTTATTTTTGTATGTGTGCCTGCTTATGGAGGCCAGAGGCTGACATCTTCCTCAGTTGCTCTCTACCTTTGTCTTTGAGACAGTGTCTCTTGCTGAACCTAAAACTTACTGATTTGGGTAGACTAGCTAGCTAGTGCATTGGGATTACAGGCACATAAACCACCTGATCCAACATTTTACATGGGTATTGGGGATCCAAATTCAGGTCCTCATGTATGCATAATAAACATCTTACTCCCCCCAGCCATCTCCCCTTCCCCTAAGACCTGGATTCCCATCCCTCTTAGCCCATCTGTGTGAAGGGAGCAGAGCAGAGATGAGGAGGGGGAACTGAGACCCTCTCTAAGTGGAAAGGCAGGGCTCCGTGGTCCACTTCCAGCTGGTCTCCCTGTTTCAGTAGAGCAGACATTCCTCTTAGCCTCCTCAGAAATCACCTTGCTGGCTTGGCTATGTTGAGTGGGTTGGCTGTGTCTTGGGGTTCTAGCACAGGTCCCCAGTGCTGCTGCATGGAGAGGACACCATCACGACATTCTCACCACGGCACTTGGTAGGATGTGGTATGTGTGTGCACATGTGTGTGGAAGTGGTGATCCGTGGTGAGTGGCAGTGTGTGTCACCCACCTGCGGGGAAGTTCAGGGCTCATGTCCCTTCTTTTGCTTCCTCAAGCTCTGTGTTTCTATCCCAGTGGTTGCTCCTCTCTCCTCCTCAGTGGAAGGACGCTCCTCCTTCGGGCACCCCAAGCTCGTTCGCCTTCATCTCCCTGGCCTGCATGCCTTCTCACCTGTGGCTGCCTTTCTCTGGCCTGTCCTGCTGGGCCTGGCCTGCACTCTGCTCCTCTAACCCAGCTGTAGCAGCTCTTCTTTGTTGCATGGGCTCCCTTCTTCCCCTCCTCCCCTGCTGGCCCCGCCCCTTCCAGAAGCTGTGGGGGGGTTGGGGGGCAGGGGCATCAAGGACCCCTGGGGTGGAGGGGGGCAGGGGAATTTTTCCCCTGTCACCTGCTTTTACTAACGAACCTGCCATTTTTGTGTCTGGACTGATTTGTCTGAGGAAACAGTCGGGTTTTACTAATCTAAGTCATCTCCCTCCCTGCCTTCCCAGACACCTTCCTCCATCCCCTCCACCCACTGCTTCCTCTCCACCCACTGCCATCTCCTTCTTTCTCCAATTTCTCCCTACCCCTCCTGGCTGATTCCCTTCCTCCGTGCACCTCCTGTGTCCCCTCGCCTCCTGCTACCCTTTCTCACCCTGTGGGCCATAGACACCATTTCCAAGATGTACCCCAGCCTAGGAGGAAACTTATGAGGATATTTCTGGGCCCAAGTCGGAGCTTTCTAATTCAGATAGGGCAATAGAGGGTTACCTTGACCTTGGCAGATGAAGTGGGATGAAGAGACCCCCTAGGTGAAGGAGATGCTGTGAGGCCGAGGAGGAGAACCTGACTCAGGCTGAAGGGCTTCAGGAGCAGGATGGCCTTCTTTTGCTTGGAAGCAGAGCTGTGTGAAATTTGAGCATACTGGTAGAAGGACTTAAGGCTCTGTCACCAATATCCCAGGCTCTTCCAGAGTTAGGTTTCCAGATGGAGATGCAGGCAAAGTGGCACTGGGTCACAAGATGATTTGATGTTGACTTTGAATGTGCTACGTTGCCTGGATCGTGCTGAAGTTAGTGGGGTTCCAGGGACATGTTGAGCCAGGTACCTGCACTTAGGAGCTTGCAGCCTGGCTAGAGTGAGTCCACTTGGGCTCAGGAACTAATTGGTAGTTGAGTTCCAGTCTTCAGGATAGCACCAGGAGGTGTGTAGTGCAGGTATAACCACATTACCCCCAGAGAGGCCCTTTCACCTGTCATACCTTCCCTGACTTGACTCCACCACCCTGTCATTCTGGTCCCCTTTTCCCTTTCTCCAGCATCCCCCCCATCTAATCTAATCTCGTTTGCATGCTGTTGTGACTAATACTTTGACCCTCTCCCTTCCTACCCAGACTCCCACTTCCCAGCCTCAGGACGAGGTGGAAGGGAAAAAGAAATAACTGACCATGACCAATCCTTCCCTCAAAACATGACTCAAAGCTTTCAGACTGCCACTTCTGCAGAGATCCCTGTCCCCATCCTTGAACCTAGTCTCACCAGCACAAGGTTTGATGGTTCCCAGGAGGTAGCCTTTTCAGCCCTCACTCCATTCATGAGGGGGACTCCTGGGTAGTAGAGCACACCCTCTGCTGGGGTTCTTTCCTGTTCAAGAGTCCCCCCCCAAAAAAAAATAGAACCTTAAAGACCAGCTGCTGAGTATGGCTGGTAGCAAGTGCAGTGAACTAGAGGTTATCCCAGCATGTGACTGGAAGACCCCAGTCTCAGTGCTTTGTCCAGAAAGGTGGGACTAGAACACATTTGGGGAGCAGGAAGTGCCATGAGCTGTGGCCTGTGGAAGCACAGAATGGGGCTGGCAGGGAAGCAGGCTCCGCTGGCCCTCCTCAGCTACAGTCTTCCTAGAGAGGGGCTCATCCCCCATGATCTTGCTGTGGGTCTGGGGCCCTTGTGGGCTCTTCCATGGGGCTAGAGTCTTCGAGGACCAGGTGAACATTTGCAAGGGGTAGGAGATAGTCAGAGTCTCCTTGGATCACCCCCAAGGTCACTTCTGCTTTCCCCAGCTCAGTGCCGGGTCCTCCCTGGACAAGCCCTCTCTCACTCTCATCTTGTTTCTTGCTGAATTTTCCATCGGGGCAGGCTTTTCCTGAGGTTAGTCCTGGCCTACTCTGTTCCCTAAGGGCAGAGTAACCATGGTATTGCCTGTGGAGCAGGAAGGAAGAGGGCTGAGAAAGGCACAGAGCTGCCCTCTCCTTTGGAAGAGAATGAGTGATCTGGCTGAGAGCGGGGGAGCTCCCACAGGTGATCTCAGCACTGGAAATGCCAAGGGGAGGAATACTGTGAGTTTGGGGCCAGCCTGGGTTTTAAAAACAAACAAAGAGTAATTCAACTATTGGGGTAACAGAGGAGTACAGAGACAGACTCAAGAAGTAGGAACCTACAGAACTTGGGGTCAGAGGTAAGAACCAACCCTGACTGGCATCGTGCAACCTCATCCTAAGACTCCTCAGGCTTCCCAGTCTCTCTCCTGCCCTTCGGTCTCATCTACCTCCCAGGCTAGGGCTGAAAAAAAAATAAGCTCACAGGAAGGGCTGCAAGTGAGTCTCAGAGGACCCCGAAAGTGAGGGGGGTCTCTACCTCCTTTTAAAGACCCTCTGAAGCCACATGCTTGTCCAGAGTACACTGCTAAGGCAAGAGTAAGGGTGTTACTTGTCTCCCCCTTCCATAATGAAGCCCTCTCTGGAGTCCCCTTCTAGTCCAGAGCACCCTCCTGGAGCTCCTTTTGGGTGCCCATGCTGGTGAGCTCTATACATTGCCTTCCTGCCTGCTGAGCTGGGGCCACTGAGCATGTAGGGCAGGCCATGGCCACCCTGAAACCATCAAGTCTTGTGCTACTTCCTCCTCCTCCTCCCTTCTCTCCCCCCACTGTTCCTCTTCCAAGACAAGCAGACATAAAAATGGGGGTCCCCTCCTCCACTGCCCCCTGGCCCCTCCCTTGCCCAGCCTATGGCTCTTCCCAGGGAGTTGATGCCGGTTGTCTCCTGTCTCTCCCCCTTCCTTGGGCTGGGCAGGTGACCATCTCAGTGGACGGCATCCTGACCACTACAGGCTACACGCAGGAGGATTACACCATGCTGGGCTCTGATGACTTCTTCTACATTGGGGGCAGCCCCAACACGGCTGACCTTCCGGGCTCGCCCGTCAGCAACAACTTCATGGGCTGCCTCAAGGACGTGAGTAGGGCTAGGAAGGGCTGGGGTTAGCCTGGGAGCCTTTTCACCCCGTCTGTCATGTGATTTAGTTTAACCTGTCCAGCTGCCCCAGGGCCCTCTGTTCCTTCTGAGTCTGTGGTGAGACATGACTCCTCTTCAAAACCTAAAGCCATTGATGCAGTCAAGAGGTGTCTCCCCTCTCATTTCCTTGAACCTTGGATGCCTTACCCCTCCTAGGATCTTCAGAGGCAGCTGTGGTTCTCAGGGAAGACTGGTGGGCATAAAGGCTAAAGGTCTTGCCTTATCCTAACATCTTTCACTCACTAGCTCTGTGACCTTGGCCAAGCCACTTGACCTCATGAGTTGACTGATGTGTGGATGGGTGGTTGATACCTACTTCTTAAAGTCCCTGTGAGGAGCACATGGGAGTGTTAGTGACAAGGCTTTGTCCATAAGAAGATGACATCCAGATGTTAGCGACAATTGCCTCTCTCTTCATCACTGTGAGCCACAGCTCAACCAGTACTGGGAGCCCACAGGGGGAGCCACCTGGACCAGAAGACAGAACAGAGGAACTAAACAAGGCAAGAGGAGGTGAACTTGTGCTCAGCCTCTGTGTGTGAAGGTCTGGAACAGAGAGGCCCAAGCCAAGTGACCTGGTGGTGCTGAGCTCTGGGCATGGGTGGTGGGTCCCCATGGTTGCCGGTGAGCTGGAAAAGCCAGCTTTAAGTGTGCCTTTGCTTCTTGGTCGCTGACTCCTCTCCTCCCTGCAGGTGGTCTATAAGAACAACGACTTCAAGCTGGAGCTCTCTCGCTTGGCCAAGGAAGGAGACCCAAAGATGAAGCTGCAAGGGGATTTGTCATTCCGTTGTGAGGATGTGGCTGCCCTAGACCCTGTGACCTTTGAGAATCCCGAGGCCTTTGTTGCCCTGCCCCGCTGGAGTGCCAAGCGCACTGGCTCCATCTCCCTGGACTTCCGCACCACTGAGCCCAATGGACTGCTGCTCTTCAGCCAGGGCCGGCGGGCTGGGACTGGGGTGGGCAGCCACAGCTCTGCCCAGAGGGCAGACTACTTTGCCATGGAGTTGTTGGACGGCTACCTCTACCTTCTGCTGGACATGGGCTCTGGGGGCATCAAGCTGCGGGCATCCAGCCGCAAGGTCAATGATGGCGAGTGGTGCCACGTGGACTTCCAGAGGGACGGGCGCAAAGGTCAGGAGGCCTCTGGACATCCCCCCTTCCCTGGCCACTCCTTTTCACTGCCTGGCTTTTCCAGCTCCCCTCCACTGCTCTACATCATTTCCCTCCCTGTTCCCCTACCTCCTCCAGTCCTCCCTTTGGTCCTCTCACCATGCGTGCTCTGTGCCAGCCAGGATTCACACTCCACTCTCCCACTAGCTGCATGTGGGACTCGGTTTCCTTATCTGTGAAAGGAACAGTTGTACAAAGGTCGTCATGGGGAAAGGATGAAAGTGCATCTGGGAGTGCTAGTATAGCACCCGACGGGGTAGGTGTCCCATCTGCTCAAAGAAAACTAGCTTTTCAGCCTGGGAAGATGGCTCAGAGGTTAAGCGTGCTTGCCATTTAAGCATGAGCATTGGAGACCATCAGTTTAACTCTCCAGAACCCACATTATAAAAAGAAGCTGGATGTGGTCACACACACCTGTAATCCCAGTCTGTCTGCAGGAAGCAGAGTCTGGAGACTCACTGGTGCTCCTTAATGTACAGCTGCTCTGGGTGGAGGGAGAGTCCCCTCCTCAAGGAAATCTGTGGATGATGAGTGACAAAAGGACACCTGACATTTTCCTCTGGCCTCTGCATGCATGCACATGGGGATATGCATAACCACACCACACTCATACTTCACACACACACACACACACACACACACACACACACACACACACACACACAAGAGAAAGTAGCTCTCCAAGGCTGGGCATGGTAGCTCATACCTACAATCTCAGCAGTCAGAAATGGGAGGATTGCTGCAAGTTTGAAGCCAGCTGGGCCTGTCTGCAAGAAGGAAAGAAAGACAGACAGAAAATAGCTTTCCAAGTATTCCCATGCCTCCCTTTCATCCCGAGTCATTAAGTTTTCTTTCATTACTAGCTAGGTACCATCATCCCTCAGTATTTGCAGAGGACCAGCTAGGTTCTAGGAGCTTCCTGCCCAGATAACAAAACCCACAATGCTTAAGTCCCTTATATAAGATGGTGTAGTATTTGCATGTAACTTGCACAATCCTCCTGTACACTTTAAATTTCCTCTAGGCTCTTTAAAATACTATCAATGAAAATGCTGGGACTGAGATGTAGCATAGCTGGTAGCATACACAGAACTCTTTAAAAAATTTTTTTTGGGTTGTTTGTTTTTCGAGGTAGGGTCTCTCTCTAGCCCAGGTTAGCCTGGAACTCACTCTGTAGTCCTCGAACTCATTGTGATCTTCCTACCTCTTCCTCCTAACTCCTGGAATTAAAGGAGTGCACCACGCCCAGCTAGAACTCTAGTTTTGATCCTCAGCATTACATAAACTGAGTATGATGGCCCAACACTTGGGAAGTGGATGCAGGAGGATCAGAAATTCAAGGTCAAGGGCTGGGGAGATGGCTTGGCAGTTACATGTGCTTGCTTGCAATGCCTGATGACCTGGGTTCCATTCCCCAGCACCCACATAATAAAGTCAGATGCACAAAGTGGCACATGCATCTGGAGTTCATTTGCAGTGGCAGGAGGCCCTGGTGTGCCCATTCTCTCTCTCCCCTCCCATTCTCTCATGAATGGATGAATGAATGAATGAATGAATAAATAAATAAATATTTACAGATAAATGCAAGGTTACCCTCAACTATGTAGGAAGTTTAAGGCCAGCCTGGGGGGAGAGACCCCATCTCAAAGAGGAAAAAAAAAACCCAGAATGCAAATGCTATATAATAGTTGTTTGATTGTTTTGAAAATAATGACAAAAAGTCTACACATGTTTTTTTTATTTTAAAATATTTTATTTATTCATTTTCAAGCAGAGAGATACAGAGAGAGAGAGAGAGAGAGAGAGAGAGAGAGAAATAGAGAGAGAGAGAAAGCATCAGGGCCACCACCTTGTGGGTCCAGCTTATGTGGGTCCTGGGGAATTGAACCGGGGGCCTTAGGCACTGGAGGCAAGTGCCTTAACCTCTGAGCCATCTCTCCAGCCCTTTTTTTTTCCAAGAAATTTATATATATATATATATATATATATATATATATATATATATTGTTTTGTTTATTTTATTTTATTTTATTTTATTTTTTTGGTTTTTCGAGGTAGGGTCTTGCTCTAGTTGAGGCTGACCTGGAATTCACTATGTAGTCTCAGGGTGGCCTTGAACTCACGACAATCCTCCTACTTCTGCCTCCCGAGTGCTGAGATTAAAGGCGTGAGCCACCACGCCCGGCTGCCATCCTAAATTCTAAAGATGAGTAAAGTGAAAGTATTGTGCAACATAACTTAGTAAGTGGCAGAACCAAAATTCATCCTCAAGCAGTTGGAGTCACTGGCTAATTTTTTTTTTTTTTTTTGGTTTTTCGAGGTAGGGTCTCACTCTAGCCTAGGCTGACCTGGAATTCACTATGTAGTCTCAGGGTGGCCTCGAACTCACAGCGATCCTCCTACCTCTGCCTCC
>PVHP010017934.1:0-33842 GCA_004024765.1 Zapus hudsonius | reverse complement strand
AAAAAGTTACATTAAAGTAGTAATTTATGGGCTGGACAGATGGCTTAGCAGTTAAAGACACTTGCTTGTAGAGCCTGCTGGTCTGGTTGCAAATCTCCAGTCCTCATGCAAATGCAGGGGCTTGTACAACTGGAGTTCCTTGGCAGTAACAAGAGGCCCTGGCATGTTTGCTCTCTCTCTCTCTCTCTCTCTCTCTCTCCATATTTATCTCTCTCTATTTTTCATTGCATATGTATATATATATATATATATATATATATATATATATATATATATACATATTCTTTATTAAGCAGAGAGATACAGAGAGAATTGAACTTGGGGGCCTTGGGCACTGGAGGCAAGTGCCTTAATTGCCAAGCCATCTCTCCAGATATATGCAGCCATATATATATATATATATATATATATATATATATATATTTAAGCATATATATATATATATATATATATATATATATATATATGCAGAACCTTATTCAAGCTTTTATTGGTGTGCCCCTTTAATTCAAGCACTCAGGAGGCAGAGGTAGTAGAAGCAGAGTGAGTTCAAAGCCACCCTGAGACTACATAGTGAATTCCAGGTCAGCTTGGGCTACAGCGAGAACCTACCTCGAAAAAACATATATACAAACAAACAAACTGAGGAAAATAATAAGGGCAGCATTTACAACGCCACATTTTCCAAGTACTCTAAAAAAACGACATGGGTTGTGAGGGTCTACAATAAAGAAGGGATTTATGTAAAGTTAATGAAAGTGAGAAGCTGAGCTTTTCTTGTTCAACTGAAATTGTTGTGTTGAACAAACCTATAGGCCTATTTTCAAAGCAATATTCAGAGACTTTGGGAAAATCTCGACTAAGGTTTATGAGCCTCTCAGAGTTCAAAGTCATGGCTCTGCCCCTCACATGCTATGATTTCTCACACGATTTTGAAAAAAAATACAGGCTTCATTTTTCAACGTGGAATCACAGGACCCTGTGCTGAGGCACACGTGTTATTTGCCTCTTCTCAAGCAGCAGGAAATCCCTGGAGAGGATGCTGTAAGTAAGAAGTCTGGAAGTGAAGGGGAAGGGAAAAGCAGGGATTGCTTCTGACTGCTAATGTTTAATCTGTCCCCTACAGAAATGAAGGCAGCCTTTTATCTTGGAGTAGACTTAGGTAATTTAGAAAGGGAACAGGATGATACCATGGTCATTGATGCCAGTGACTGAGGAGCGAATTCGATTCAGTGCATGACTTATGTGAATTTAAAGACTGAGATAAACTTCAGTAATGGAACAGCTTCTGGGGAAGAGTTCAGAATTTCTTTTTAAGTCTCTCAAACTCTTGTTGCCTTGCTGGTCTCGATTCCATTGGAGGAGCAGGGTTTGATCGGTTATACTTAAGGATTTATCAACCTTTTTCTCATCTTCATGGGAGTATGTTTCAGGCTGCCACCTGGCTTGTAGGTAGAAGGAAGGTCACAAGGTATTTCTTTCTGAAAAGAAATAAATAATTCAATATAAACCTAATGATAATTATCACAGTAGAAATACTTTAATAAATGTTTCATAATTTTAATTTTAGTTCCCAAAATATTGATTGATGTCTATAAGGTCAAGAGACTTTATGTTAGTCAGTGTGTACTGAGCCATGGGAACATAACTGTTTTGAATACTTCGGGTATTTTTATTTCTACTTCATGAACTATTCTATGAATACTGTGAGTTCAATGTTTCCCTTCCGGGTATTAAGGTAATATCTTATAGTTTTGAAAAAAAAAAAGAAAACTATTCCAATAACTTTGTCAAAGTCTGCCATGTAACTGTACATATGTAACATGCAAAATTTGATGATGTTTGGTGAAGTTTTATAAATATGAAGTTACTACCACCCTCAAAGCCAACAACACTCCTCACCCCTAGCTTCCTTCTCACCTTTCTCAGAACTTTCCACTCCTTTTGTCAATATTTTATTTATTCAAAGAGAGAGAGAGAGAGAGAGAGAGAGAGAGAGAGAGAGAGAGAGAGAGAGAGAGAAAGAGAGATGGATGAACACATCAGGACCTCTTGCTGCTGAAAATTATATCCATGAACCACTTTGTGCATTGGTATTGGGGTCTTGAACGTAAGTGGGTAGGCTTTGTAAACCAGCACTTGTAACTGTTGATTCATCTCTCCAGCCCCATCCAATCAATCTTTTGAACTTTCTTCTCTTAATATTAGGACAAAACTCAACCTTTAATCTGTTCTTATTTACTTGTTTAAACTCTCAAGAATTTTTTTATAAATGAAATTGTACAGCGCATATTTCCTTAGTCTGCATATTTTATTGTAATTTATCCATGTTTTGGTATAGATGGAGATTTAATCCTTATTTACTTAGAAGCATTTTGTAGTAGAATATTCCAGAATTTATCTATTCATCTGTTCATAGATCACTGTAGCATTTTAAATTTTAGGATATTTAGAACGAAAGCTGCTATGAACACTTGTGTCCGTGTAGTTGAGGTCATATTTATTTATTTCTATTGTTTAATAGCAGGAGAATATAGCATGTGTATATTTAGCTATTTAAGAATGCACTGAACACACTATTTGGTAACTTTGTTGGAGCATACTGCATTTCTACTATCAGATTCTTTCCCATGAATCGTGAAGTTAGGCCTTGCATTCTGATGGTTCAGCCATGCATTGTGAATGCTGTTCTCATTAATCCTTTCTGGTCCTTTTTGCCCACCCCAGATATGTTCTTCATGCACAAGCGGTGATGAAACACCTAAGGGAAATTCTCTTTGGAGCCCTGAAGCTTTACTCTCTGTGTAATTTTCTCATGTGGGTACTCTATCCTGGCAAGTCCATTTGCCAAGGCCTCTACAGACCACAATATTTTTCCCTCTAACTCAGATAATCTACTTATGTTGTGTCCCCTGTTCCCTGTCTGGGACAAGGACAGAGAGTACGTGCTTATTTTATGGTCTCAGTGAAAATAAAATGTCATATGTTGCCTGTTGCATATTGCTTAGGAACTGGTGTTTGATATATTTTGATTGTTTTTTGGGATGTTTTAGGAAATAGCAAAAAAATCTGACTTCATACTCCAACCTTGCTGAAAGTCGAAATCTTATTTTATTGCATTACTTTTAACCTTGTTTTCATATATCCAAAACACTTCTTCCTACCTAATTCATAGTCATATTACAATGATGATTTGAAAGTGCTTTTTCTCCTCTGAGGTTTTTTATTTTTATTTTCAATAGAGTATGCCATTCTCAAATGTTTCCCTGAAGCTTATTTTCAGTCCTAAATATATGTGAATTTTTGGGGGATGGATGTTGATTGTGACCAGGATATATTTAAGTAAAATGAACTTGATTTGAGGACCTTCTCATTCCTTCTGTACATCCATTTATACCACGGCTGAACTGTAACAATTAGTTTTTTTTAAAGACAACCTTTTGAAATTCTATCCTATTATCATCAATTATTGATAAAACATCACCAGTAAGTAATTTTTCAGAGTTCTTTCAAGTTCAATGTCCAAGGATAGAATGAAATAAATATTATCTCAATTACTTATAACTATAATTAGTCCTCTAAAAGTCACTGTTTGGAAGAAGAGATTTACAAGAAAGCTTTGTGTGGAAAATGAGAGGATATTGAGTTGAAGAAAGAGAGGAAGCCACAGCAAACTGTTTTCCATGGAAATGGAGAATAGATTCTTATAGGTGAACACACATGAGAGCCAGCAGAGAAATGCTAATAGGGAAAAAAGCTGAAATCACATGGTAGAAGTTGAAATTTTAGGACTAACTGGTACTTTAAAACTGTTATGAGCTAGGGAGATTGCCTAGTGTTTAGGGGTCTCTCAGCTGACACCTTCCAGTGTGATTCCCCAGAACCAACATAAAAAGCTGGGCGTGGGCATCATATCCGAGCATCCCTGGGGCTCACACTGATGGACAGCCACTCTGAGTTGTGGGAGAGACCCTGTCTCAACGACATCCATGATCAGTGAAAAGAGAATACCAAATGTTCTCCTGTGGCTTCTTCATACATGAGCAAGAAGCCTATGCCTCTGTGCTCACATGCTTATACAATAGCTCATACATACTCCACACACACACACACACACACACACACACACACACACACACTAATGGAGGAATTCATTTTCATGTACACATTTTATTCATTTCCACAGTATAAATTTTGTTATCACATATTTTGAAAAAAATATCTGTTTCCAAAGCAGAAATCCAGAGGCTGCTAAGAGCTCAACAGGAAAAGAGGGAACTTTGCGGAAGACGGGGTGCAAAGAGTGTAGAGCCATAGTAGGGGGGTATCCAGAGCCATTGTCCCTCCTCCATCTGTCTGCTGCTGCTCCAACTCCTAGCCCTCCATTCCATAGAACATTCCAGCAATCCCACTGAGGAGGGCCCTCAGTACAATGGTACCGACCCAAGAATTGTACATACACAATTTCTACTCATTAAAAATAATGAAATAAATAAAATAATTTTTAAGAATCTGACTGCACCCAGACACACTCAAAATCCTATGAAGCAGTCTAACTCATCTAGCAGGATAGTTTCAATAAACTGTCACTAGCTGGTTTACAATGACAAAGTCTGTCTTATCCCATTCCCTAGGAGTAATTTCCCTAAATTACAAGAGTGGCCAATCTCTTGTCTTTATTTTGCTCAATGCCAGAATAACATTTATATTCTTGGTCTAATAAACAATTTATTTTATAGCACAGAAGAATTCTCAAAACATCTCCAGCATATTGATAATCTTTTGGTGTTAACAATATTCAAAAATCTAATACTTATATCAATAAACATCTAATATCTCATTACCTCTCCGAAGAAGGCATAGACTTTGTTCCATGTAGTTAACCTTTCTTGTGGTTTTAACTGAAATATTCAAGGTAGATTAGCCCAGCAGTCATGCAGGTTACATATATATCTCTGGCTCTATTTTTTCTTTCTGATTTTATCCCAGTCCATACATAGATTCCCAGGATCATTGCTTCTAATTCTACTTGCCACACCCATAGTGGTAGCTAGTTTCAGATAATTCAAAATTTCACTTACCCAGTGGCACCCCAACCATCTCAGCGACTCTATTTTCATAGTCAAGGTGAAAATTATCATCTGCTGGAATGACTTTGAAACACTTTCTGAGACTTCCTAAGTGAACATTTTCTTTGCAATATCTTCTCCTGTTTCTTCCAAGAATAAACATTTCAAGTAACCCATATTTAAAATAAATTATTTTATAGTGATCATTATCAAACCCAGGGCTTCATTCATAGTAGAGAACTGTTTTATTATTGAGCTACAGCTTTTTAATAGTTTTCAAAAATGATTTTAATATTTAGAGATGCTTAGCTTTTAATATACTGCCTTAATATCCTTTAGTTTGGCTTATCATTTTATACATTGTACTATTATAATTTATTAACCTAAATTTTCCAGATGCCCCCTTTATAGTCTCATTTTTTCCAGTTTTAGCATTTGATGGGACTTGTTCATCTTTTATAATCTCATAATGATTTATATGAATTTATTTAACTAGTTTCTGTTAGTTTAATATGTAAATAATTCAAGAATTTTTTAGACTTAAACATTAATTTTCAAGTATTTCTGTTCTTTAATAGCCTTATATTATAAATGGAAATTCCTACCATATGAATGACCCATGATGACAGTCCTAAAACTAAGAACAAGGCTAATGTAATGTAGTATAGGATAGAATATTCTCTCTCTCTTTCAAGAAAGTCCTTTAAGTAATCCCAATAAATATCCCTTTAGCCCCTCATTGAACATGTTTCTTAAGAGCTTCTATCCATCAGATACATTTAATTTTCCAGGTCCTGTCTGGGGACACAAAGTGGAGAGGTAGAAACAGTCCTGGACTAGTATCAGATGACCCAGGTTCAAGGCCACGCTCTGTCATTCTCACATTTCGTGATCCAAGACAGTCACTTAGCCTTTTTGCCTTTCTGCCTTGGATTTAAAATCAAGATAAAATAACATATAATGAGGTCTCCTGGATAAAATAAATTAAAATGAAAGCTCTTTGTAAGGCACAGGGTTATATAATCAAAGGCATGCCTATTCCTATTATTTTCTTTTAACAAAATGTGCTTACTTAACATGTAAGACCTTTTCCACCCTGTGCTCTTTTGGCTTTTTCTTATATTGAAGTCCCTTGTCACAAGCTCCTATTTGGGACTTTTTCACATTATTGGATAGTTCGAATTGAGTCTATCTTAGTGGTTGCATATATAAATTTTTAGCCATAATTTTTTTTAAATATATATTTATTGTCCATAATGTGTTACATTATTTAGTGGGCAAACCATGCGTTGTTATCCCGAATTCCCCAATTCCCCCCCTCCCCATCCCTGATCAGTTGTATATCCTCCTCTGTGGGCTGTCTGTATTAGTCCTTGTGGCAAGGTATCCTGTATATCTTAGTACTCATCCCAGTCAGCCATAATTTTTAAAAATCATTTTGCCCTCTAATATGGAGTGATGTATTCATTCATTCAATTTATCTTCATTTCTGTTTTCTGTGTCTTCCTTCTTCTAAGATGCCTTATCATAATGTTCCAAATATCCCAATTGGCAATTATAGAAATTGAGTTTTCACATGAAACTAAATAGGAATAGGAGTTGGAAACTCCACTGCCCTTCTCATTCATTAGCAGGCAATGCTTAGAAGAAGCAAGAATAGAGCTAAGGATAACATGACACCCTACCTTGCTCAGGCCTGAGTGCCAAGTAAGGAAATCTCAACCTTTAGTAAGGTTGCCTGGGGATCTAAGTGAAGAATATAAAATTTATGGTGATCAGGTTTTATATGTTGTTCTTTTTTTGCTAAACACACACAAATGGCAGAAGGGATGTCTGAAGTCTTAAGGGAGGCATGAGAAGTCCACATGGCAAGACTGAACACACTTCAGCAGGGAATGTGTCCAAGCATAACTAAGGCTGATGCATCCTGAGAATACTATTAAACTCAGTGTTTGAGTCTCAAATATTTTCTGATTTTTTCAATGATGATTAAACCATACGTTCAAAAATATCCAAAGCTCTTTGAAAATAGATTGATTTGTAATGTGATTTCAAATACATTTACTATTTAATTAAAATATATATTTAATAATATGCCTAAACTCCTAATTATTCTAAGTTATGATTTTCTGTCCTGTGAATGCAGATTAAAATTAAAGGGTGAGAAACCATTATAGCATATTAATATAACTGCCATTCAGGTGTCCCATAATAACTATAATAAATTTAGATTTACTCCTATATAAGCGATTTGGGATATATGTAATGAATTATTATATAATACGCATTTCTTAAAGTAGAGAAATTAATGAAAAATGCCTATTTTTGTATCTACTTTCTACTTGATTCTTGCTCTAAAAATCAACAAACCAACATGTTAAAATTTGGGCTTCCTTATCTCTAGTATTAATGGCAAGGATGCTCTTCAGCATTAAAATAGACTGACTGTCCCAAATAGATTTATGACTAGTTCAGAATAGACCACCACTCTCTGTGCCATCTCTGACACCCACTCCAATCTCAATTTACTTCTTCACCTCCAGGTGACCTCGCAGCTCAGATTAATGTCATTTGATGATGGTGCAATTCTGCATGACATATTTTCAGTTGCACAGACAATGCCTTGATGAACACGTTTCAGGTAGAATCAATCTCTTATACTATTATAACGGCCTTGTAGCACCCTTTCAGGCATAATGACTAATTGACAGAGGAAAAAAAATACCAAAAGTTTCAACTTTCCAGGAAGATAAAACTGTGTCAGTGTTTGTCAAAATCATTGGAGACAATCTTGTTGGTACTCACTGCTGCAGCCTTTCCTGGAGCCATAAGAGACGCAGCACAAATTATGCAAAGATACAGATCATGCAGTCAATGTTTCAGCCCCTGGGCTGTGAGGAGAACAAGGCACTACATAAAGTGAAGGTGGGTACTGCTGCTGAGATGTCAAAGATTCCTTTCATCTGGACCATTAAAATATAGTACTTCCTGATTTTGAGCTAATTAGTTCAGGAAGTGAATATCCTTTAACTCTGAAAATCATTCATCAAAACTAAAATCACAGATCATTACAATACTGATATTCTACTGCAAAAAATCCAAATGTTTTAAAACCACATGTTCATGTGATGTTCAAATGATCAAGAAAACTGATTAAAACATATTCCACTCTGACTTTATAGTCTTGGCTGTACTCTCTGCAGCCCTTTTCTTTACAGCAGAGAAATGTTGTTCTGAAATAATACAGAACAATAATTATGTAGTAATAAGGATAACAGTACAGTCTACAATAAGAATTGAGTGTATGGTTAGTGTAAGAGGAAAATGTTGTGATTCAAAATATTTCAAGTCTTCACATCTCACCGTGTAGGCATTGGTACCTGATTTAAGTTTATCTTGCTAAAATCTAGATTTGGACTGAAAAAAATTGGTAAAATCTTATGATTAACCTGTTTAGGAACCACATATGAGGGAGAATATGCCCCATTTGACTCTCTGTTCTTTTGTGAGTTTGCTTAGTAAGATATGCTCCAAGTCAGACTCTACGCAAACCAGTCGAGAGAAGTAAGAGTCTATGAAAAAGTGGTAAGGGATGTGGGGAGGGGATGACTTAAACATGAAGCTAAACCAAAATTGGTTCAAAATCATAAAATCCTCACATGCATAATGTAACCTATTGAGCAATTAGTGAGTGTCGTCTGGCAAGAGGGGTCATGAATAGAAGGGGAGAGAGTCTAAGCCCGTGAAAAATTGATCATTCCTGCAACTCCTGGTCCCAGTCATTGGCTCCTTCCCTTACTGAGCTGTTGACCAAAGTGACCCATGAGGTTCCAAAAACAAGACAGGATTCTTCTGTCAAAGCTCTTGAATACCCTCCCCAGGCCTAACGTAAGATCTTATTGCTAAAGAAACCACAGAAAGACATCTATCAGCATTGAGAGACCCTGTGAGGTCCAGAATGGTAACCAGGCTCCAGATGGTAGTTAGTGCAGTGCTGGAAGGCACTGCATAAGCTGTCAGGGGAAGCTGGTCAATGACAGCTGGAGTAAACAGAGACCACAGATATGAAACTGAATCTGCTGCAATGAGTAGGCTGAACACATTTCCTACTTGGAGAGAACAGAGAACCAAAGAAACAAACACTTTTGCAAAGGAGGAGCCAAAGCCTGGGGGAGACAATCAACAGCCTTTAAGTCGGCCAAATAATCCACTCAATGTTGGGGAGCCCTTAACTGGAACTGGTGACTCAGGGCAAAATGCACTGGGAACTAAAATCTTGGGCCCCCAAAGAGAAATGCACTTTACAAGTGATTTACAAAGAAGCTACTCACAATAGAATCTAGCGAATTCAGAAATGTGTATTTCAGTTAACCTATATTGATCTCATTCTCTAAGAGACATTCTGATTTTTATTTATTTATTTATTTATTTATTTATTTATTTATTTATTTATTTATTTATTTATTTATTTATTTAATTTTTCAGAAGGCAGAGAGAGAGAGCTATGGATCCTCCTACCAACAAACCATAGGCCAATAGCTGACATCCTGGCAAGAGATGAACCACCCCAGACCTACTGTGGAGGATCCACATGGAACCCCAGCAGAGAGTGTTGGGATAAGCAACAGACCTATAACCACAGCCAATCAGTCAACTCAGGATAAGCCAGTGAGTCAGACACCACTGATCTTTAACACAACTTAAAGCAGAAGTACAGAGGCCACTAAGACCTCAACAATAAAGCAGCCTTAATACCCAGCATGACTCAGGGAACTGAGCGGAAGAGGGGGCAGAAAGATTGTAGGAGGCATGGTGGGAAAGAATATCCAGAGACATTGCCCCCCTCAGTAACATCATACAAAGGAGGGTAGAACTAGGCTGACTCCTAGGCTATCCATAACCCCCTGCCCCATGGACTGATCCAGACTGCCCATGGAGGAAGATACCCAGCTGAATGGGGAGAGGGAAGAGGGAAATCGGGGAACTGGGGATATGAACAAATTATTTTCTCATTCAGTGTATCTAATTATGGATAATAAAACATAATTGGTAAAATCCAACACAGGACTGCAAAAGAGCAGATGTAAAATATTTGCCTTTTGTCTGCATATATTTCATATACTGCTTTATTTCTGGAAAAAATGGTAGCAATATTTTCTTCATGGACATCCAAGTGTTTGGAACTCTTGGAGTTATTTATTCAAATAAATGTAAATATATGCATAATTAGTAGCTATGTAATATTTGCAGAGCACTACAATGTGTCGTTGCTAATTCACTGACTGCTTACAACAGCTCGTTAAGATGAGCTCTTTATTACGGAGGCAGTTCTGAAGATGGAGAAACTTTAGGACAAAACAATCCTTTGTGACGCTCACAAAGTTAGACAAGTATAAAGAAACAGTTGCCATGCACAGCACCTGGTCTTCAAAAAATTAGTCACTTCACCTCTTTAATGCTTGCTTATCATTAGGTCTTTTGTCATGGTTTGTGCCAGCCTATAGTTGTAAAGGCATCTGTAACTGCCGTATAAACACTGGTCTTTTATTTGGACTCTCTCACTGACTTCCATTTTATTAGGATTCCAATACCGTTGCCACCCTTTCCACTTTGATGTGCTTCTCAGCAGCCTTTGACTTGCAGATTAGTTAAAACAGTTTCCATTCTGTGGTTGTTTCCCACTGTTCCCTTGAAAATGTCAACTATGCAATAACCTTCCTTTCCCTGTTCCCCAGTTTTAATCTGGAGCACCCCAAAGAACAGAACTTTCAATGGAAGACAGGATAAGTGTGGAAATGAAGCATCCAAACATGAATTTATGGGGGACATCCCATTTCAAACCAGCACATTCTGTCTCTGGCCCCCGTAGAGTTATGAAATTAAAACACAAGTTAGTAGAAGTAATGTCACACAGTGACATTCCAAGAGAAAAGGAGGCAGATCAAGGGAAGATGGGCCCATTGCAAAACAGAAAACTAGCAGGGCCTGGTGGTCAACCTGGTCTTGCAGCTCCTTGTCCAATAACTGACCAGTGACAAAGAGCCTGGTGGAACACAAGAAATCTCTTGGCCCATATAGTGGCATTTTCTAGGACCTGTGTTTCCAATGGCTTTAAGGCTGAGAACACTAGAGCTACCCCTGGTCTTCAGCTGTAGTATTAACATTTCCCTGGACAAGGTTCCCACCTAGACATCTATGCACCATATCAAGAAATATTCATGGGTTGTCATTCAAGTCACACTCCCAATGATATCTTATGAATAACTTCTTGAGAGTTCTGCTGAAACAGTATTTCACTTTAATGAGACAGTGTTTCACCCATCATGCAAAACATTTTCTGTTGAGAGAAATTATACTCTAAAAAATGAAAATTATCTTTCATAAGAGGACAGTTTCTCTGAGTGTTTTTGTGATGCATGTATAATTATTTTAGTATAATTTTCAAATGTTTAATAAGTTTCTGGACTTAAAAGTGATATTAATAACTATTAATGGGTCTCAGGAGATCATTCAGTAGTTAAAGGCAATTGGTTGCAAAGCCTAATGGCCTGGGTTTAATGTTTAGTTCCCTAATACCTTCATAAAGCCAGATTCAGAAAGGGGCTCATGGATCTGGAGTTCTTTTGCAGTTGTAAAAGGCCCTGATGTACACATTCTCTCTCTATCTGTCTCTCTCTCTCCTTCTTTCCTTCTCTCTCTTTCTCTAAAATAACTAAAATATTTTCTTAGAAAGAACCATTAAAAACATTGGCCTCAAGCCATTTAGTTTGGTCATGGATACACCTTTAACTAATTTATAATCCCTGTATTCTAAACTGTTTCTCAGAACAAATGCAAAGGAGAGGGTTATAATAGGACAAATTCTCAATGTGGATTTGGAACTCCCCAGAGTCTAACAAAAGAGTGTATATGAAGCATTCTTATCTGACTGACTCCTCCTGTGTGGGCACCTAGGTGGTCGTCTTTCCAGTAGACATGAGTTGAAATATCTGTATTAACTGTAGCTTTTTCTTTCCTTTTTTCAGTTTTCTGAAAACCATATGTTGTGATGAAGAAATCACAACATAACAATCAATAAGATCCCCCAAGTCACCACTTAGAAAATTACCCTGGAAAGTTTTCGAATCTCATCAAGCTTTGAACAAACAAGACATCAGTGTCTGCTTTATTAAGCAACTTAGGTTTCAGGATAAGTAATTTTTTATTTCATCCCAATCTACTTTTATGTAAATGGAAATTATGCTCATTATATCTGTCTAAAGTTCAAGTTCAAAGCATGTTCAGTTGGATCATCAACATACCAGGCGTGCCCTGCCCTGACCTGATTGATTCACACAATGCTTATTCATTTCCTGCAAAGAGATTTTACTAAACACTAGGAAAACATAGATAAGAAATCAAAATCAAGAACTCAAGAATTTGAACTAATAACTGTGATTATTAATATGAGTGAGGTAGACTCCAAAGTGATTTCGGAGCTATGAAATGTAGACACTAAAGGTTGAGAAGACATTCATTGTTAGAGTTTAGAACAAGAAGTAGGCAGAGGATGGTAATTTGAAGGAAGGTTTTGTATAACATTGACAGATGAGATCACCCCCAAAAGAAACCAAAAATGCATTTAGTTACTGAAATGCTACAAATAAGAACAGTTCGGATGTCTGTAGAATACACAATGCACATTGAGTGAATAGTAAAAATGTGATTTATTGGTAGACAGGAGCATTTATTGTATGATAGGATATTTGCGTTCCTAGAAGTGAGGTTCCGGTTATGTAACTAGAAAGAGAGTGATGCCATTAATATGAAAGGAGTCCAAAAAGAGAGTGACAGGATACGTTAGATTTTTTTCCTTAGTAAGGTATTTATACCTTAATCTTTAGAGTCTAGAAATACTACCTTACATGTAGAAAGTACTTTCAGAATTGATTAATTTTTTTGGGGGGGTTGAATAGAATTTAGGAGCAATGACAGATAAGATGGAGACAGAGGGAGATATAGACAGAAGGAACCATTGTGATCCTAGAGGCAGAGGATGGAGGGATGTGGCCACAATCCAGGCTGCCAGTGGTTCCCAGCAGTTAGGAGAACCAAGAAAATGATCATCCACTGTAGTCTCCTGAGGGAGTGTGACTTAGCATATTTTGACCCAATCAGACTGACTTCATCTCTCAAAGTGTAAGAAAATATTTACTGCCATTTTAAAGCTAAATTGGTGAACATTTCTTAAATAAGAAATGGGTCAATGACACAAGACATCCTAAAGACTAGCCTAGACATATCGACAAGCAGAGTATGTGACTACATATTTGGAAGTCTATGTGCATATGTGAATGAGGTGTGTGTGCCCAAATGTCTTCTAGGAGAACACAGGTGTTGAAGGATGTGTGAAATGTGAACAGATGAAAGTGTAGGATATGGAAAGGGGAGGCTAAGACTGATATAAAATAGGGAAACTGGAAATGCAGTGGCTTTTTGTTCTCTTCATTCATACTTACCTGAGCCACACTTACTTCAACTGTCTGTGCAGAGAATGCTCTGGAACCTTGTAGATCTTAGTGAATCCCTTTGTATTAATTTCTGTTATGAGTGGATAATTATTACAGTAAACTGTCTTATAGAGATCTAATTAAGCTTCAAGGGGTGGGGTGGTCTTTGAAGAGATGTTCATTTACCATCTGTTTCTCCTCTCCATACCAGCATGGCTTACACTTTATATACATCATCATCTCAATTTTATGGACTAGGATGGGGAGAGAGAGAGGAAGGGATTAATCCCTAGACAGCACATAGTACAGTCTGCTGTGAAACTCTGCTCAAGATCTCAATGTGCCAAAGATTTTTCTCAAGGTGACATGGCACTTAGCTTCATTCCTGGTTTCCACTCACGCAGCCTTTCTCAGAAGTTTTATATGTTTCAGTGTTACTACTGCAATTAGGAAAGCATACAAACTCTCACTAAATGTAACAAAATGTCTATACACTATATTTTGAATTTGGCATATCAATTTTACCATCATCTGAGAGTTTCCTTCTTGTAATTTATATTTTATTTCCGTAAATGAAAAAAATAAAATCAAAGCAATTTATTAGTCGAAGTGATTTTGAAGTGATTATCAATAATCTTATACTTAGCCCCATTGTACTTCAAATTGTTAATATTGAAAAGTAACTCTAAAAACGTTTTTTTCATCTTTTAATAAAATACAGGAAAACAAACTCTTTTCTTAAAAACCACTCATTTTCATTGGCTCTATTGTATTATTGGAGCATGCAGAGAAAATGCATCCAAACACTTTTTTAAGAACAATTGAAATTATATCTCCCTTGGATCATGTGCCTGACCCAGCTCTAAAATTTTTGTATTCTAGTATTTATGTTATTTTCTATAGGATATTGTATACTTGTACCAGTTTTTATTGATCATCAAATAAAGGAATTATATAATAAGTGTGAATAATTAAAATTAAGCTCTTATGTGTTTTATATTTTATTCATGTTTTATAATAAGTGTCTTCTACTGATTGTCTATATAGTTTAAAACCATATGCTCACAGCGCCTGTTCTTGGTCAGTGTGTCCATTTTCCCTCCTCCCCACACTACTGTGTATATCTGTCAGCATTCTTCATTAGGAAACATTTTTATCACTTCTCACTTGCATATTGGTCTGTAGTTTCTAGACGTCCACAATTTATAGATTGGCTCTGATAACTTAAAGCTCCTACTTAAGAATAGCCATGTTCAAAGTCCATAAATATCTTTATTTCAGACCAAGGAGATTCTCAGAGAAATTGTGAATTTGTTCCCACTGTTCAGAAAAAAAGGAAACACCTCAAGTTTCAAAACTACTCTCCTCTTTGTGTCAATCGCTCAAATCATTCAACTTGTTTTGTGAAGCCTTCCTAAATTTCCTTTTAGAGTTTCTTCTCTTGATATTTTGACTCAAGGATTGTGCATTTTCTTTAAATCAGTACGGTCAATCTCTGGTTGTGTTTTGAATCTTCTGATCAAGAGTGACTGTCTTTCAGGCCTGTGGGCTCCTTGTCACTTTGATAACATCATGTCTACTCATTGCTGAAGCAAATGTTTGACACTCACGCAGATGACTACTTTCTCCCCAAAGTACATATGACACTTTTTTTTGCAGACAGAATGTGGGGGAAGTAAGCTTTCTCACTTTATTTGGCTCATTCTTAGTAAATACAGTATATTGTTATTTGGTTTCCATGGAGGCTTAGAGACACCCAAGGTTCACGGTGGCTCTTATTGACTTGTAGGTATCTTTCTTTTTCGTTCTGAAGACTTGAAGGAAGCTTTTCTCATTTAATATTCAATATTTTATGTGGTATCTCTAAAAAGGAGTGGACTTTTTTCAAATCAATCTTTGGATATCAATAAACACTTGCAATCTATGGATACGTCTCCATCATTAGCACTGAAAATTCCCCCTAAGTGATTTCTTAATAAGTTCATTTCTTCTTACAGTCTCTATTTTGAAAAATCCTATTAAAATCCTATAGTTACACAGGAAGAAGATACATACATACTATTGGATGAAGAGAACCCAATCAGAAACCTCAGTGCCTATTAAGCTTATACAGCAGCACCATTTCTGTAATGTAACAGGCTGCAGAGCCAATAGGAATGGTATTTGGTGTTCTTCTGCTCAGAGTTGATTTGATGAGATGTCCCACAGTCTCCTGTATTCACTTGGTCCTCAGTTGGTGTAAATGTTGGAGGGTGGGCCTTGCTGGGGGAGGTGTGTTTCCCAGGGGTGGGCTTTGAGTTGCTGTGGACCTACTCACCCTTTGTAGAGCTATATCTTACCTGCTGATTTCTTCTAGCTACTATGGCCAAACTTTTGCATGTTCTGCCACAACGAAGCTTCCCTTAGAAACTTACCAGAATAAAGTCTTTCCTACCATCATCTGCTTGTGGTCAGGTGTTTTGTCCTGAGAATGAGAAGGTAGCTCCAACAGTTTCCTTCCTCAGTACAATCCTTCTGTTGAAATGCCATATCCTCACTGACTTGAGAAAACCTTGGCCCTCAGACACATACCAGATGACAAAGGCACAATGGTAGACAAGCTTCAGGGCTGAAAGGAGAGGCTAGTGCTCTTCCTCTTCCTCAGCCTCCTCTTCAATGGAATCCACACTCACCTCCTCCTCATCCTTGTTGAGCTCAGCTATGTCTTAGAAAACCAGAGCCAGTCCTACCAGCTCTTCAGAAAACCATGAAGCCCTGAAGGTCCAGCAGAGTATAAACTGACTTGCAAATAAGACCTGAGACAGAATCATTGATATCCTTTCCATGCTGTGGTGTTTCTGGAAATAGTTAATATCTGTGATGAGCTGCTTAGGCAGAAAGAGCTGTCTGTAGGTACCAACTGTGGTTTCCAGGTCTACAACCATGTTCTGGGATATACATGCCTGTCAGAGCTTTTCCCATGAGAGACAGTTCTGCAGGAGTTATGCCCTCTCTGCATGGTCTTGGCACTTAGCATCTGTTCATTTGGCTGGATGCCATTTTCTAGACAGTAAACTCCCAGGTAGCATTGCTCCAGGCCTGGCCAACAGAATGAAGATATATTTTCTCTGTTAGGTGGCTCCAGATTGAAAGATGACAGAAGCAGAGAAGACTCCAGTTATCTTCCCAGAGAAGCTAAGCATCGAGTTGTGTAAAAACTTGATTTCTTGATAAATTCTTCTTCTCTGTTAATTTTTTTCATTCTTTTATCATTTTAATTTTTTCTCCATTTGCCAACCACTTCATCTAGTAATTTTTATCTTTAGTTTGCAAACTTTGCACTAGACTAAATTTTCATTCACCACATTGTAAACTTTATAAAATCTCACCTCAGTTAATATTAGCTTGTATAATTTCACTAAACAATATCACTGAAGATTTAGTCAATTAAAAGTTATTTCTTTTTATGTGTTTATATCCCATCCTGCAACCTGTATTTTATTACTTCTCTTTCAGCATTCCTTGTCACATTTTTTGATCATTGCCATTTTCTTTTGAATTATTGCATTTCTAAAATGCCACCAAATCCTCTATAGTTCACTGAAACAAGAAACAAAGGAAGAAGTAAATTAATTTCAAGTCTAAGGGGAAGTCCTTAGCCTGTTCTTTTAGTGAGGTTCCCTGAAAGTTGTTTGAGATATGTGTGTGTGTGTGTGTGTGTGTGTGTGTGTGTGTGTGTGTGTGCATGCGTGCTTGTGTGATACTTTGATCTTTTAATGCACACCTAAAGGTGTGTTACAAATATGGGTCAGTTCTATTGATCACAATGTAGACATATTGAAATCCGCAAAATACATGGCCCGCTGGCTAATATCAACAAATCCTCAGCTTGGAAGTTATGGATCCTTCTCAACGTAACCAACATCATGTATTTGGCAATTAAAAATTAGTTATCAAGATGGCACAGTGATTGACTCTGAACCAGTCACGATGCTGTCTGCTCCTCCTTCAATGCTTTCTCTAGGAAATCACCTTTTGGAAAACCACTGCAAGCTCCAGCAAAGCACATTTTTCATAATGTTTAAAAATAATCTGTTGACATTTTCTTTATTCCTTTTAGATAACATAAAATTTCCTATTCCACTTAGTACTGAACCATGTATAAAATTGAGAGGAACTGGTGGATTTTTGCATATTTCCTACATTCCAAGTAAGTATAATTTTTTTGTAGGTCAGTTAAAGGGTTCAAGTAACATCAGTGAAAAATAATTGTGTTCTGAATTTACTTACATTTGTTATCTATTGCTGTCCACCCTTAGGACTGATGCAGTTTACCCATGGAGGAAGATATCCAGCTGACTGGGGACAGGCAAGAGGGAAACTGGGGAGTTGGGGACATCAACACATTATTTGCTCACTCAGTGTATCTAATTATGGATAATAAAGAAATATTTTAACAAATTATAATAAAAAAAATCAAAGGCTCATGTGGCAAGGAATGACCAGAAGCACTTTTCTTCATCACACACTGAACATGCAGAGCAATAGCTTCCTTGACTGTAAGGCAGCCATTAAGATGTCCCTCGGTCTTTTGTCTTCTCAAAACTCATTTCAAATTTTTTTTTTTTTGACTACTGATGTTGCTTACCTGCCATTCTCCGAAACTGGACTGATCTATTCACTTTTATATTTGTATTCCTTCACTGAGAGCTCCATGGGCTTTTCAGATAAGGGGAAATTTTAATGAGATTTCTGAATCTAATAACTGGAACCTGAAATCTTGTGAGAATGTTATGATATTATTTTATAAAGAAAAACATGTCACTTACTTAAAGTCAATACCAGAAGAATATATCTATGTGTGTTGGGTATAGGGTATATATATATATATATATATATATATATATATATATATATATATATATATATGTATATATATGATTTAAATTCTTCATTTGATAGTATTTATATGAATCTCATAGGTATCCTAGATGAGTGAGAAAGAGTTCAGGAAAACATGCTTTATAAACAGCAAGAACAAAAAGGTTTACATAACATTACGTTTTCAAAACATGTTATAAAGAAAATATAAATAGACATAAATGACAACTGAGAAAATTATAATAAATATGTATAGTATGTAAAAAGCCTAAGTTTCTCTTTCCGTTTCCTTTAAAATTAACTGGGATAGTTTATTAATTTGAGAATAATATCAAAATTATAAGTGGAAAATTCTGTAAATTATGAAGAGATCATTTTGAAATATACACTTATATATTAGTTATTAAAATAAAGTTATGTGTGGCATAATTGTATTTAATTTTGCGAATAGAGATTGAACCCAATGTTTTTAGTAAGCTAAGCAAATAATTTACTTCTGATCTATTAGTCAAACTCTTTGCTTTTATTTTGAGGGTTTAAGCTAAATTCTCGGACTGATTTTGAAATCACTGCACAGCTCTGGCAAAACTCAAATTTGTAATCCTGCTGTCTCAGCTTCCTGATCATACCCAATCACTGAGCCATCTCTCCAGACCTAATGAGAAGTTTTGCTTGTCAGGGAAGTCTCTGGTCTATCATGACACACATATGTACTACAAATAAAGCAGAGTGACAAGAGTCAATAGGCACTTGATTCCACCAGTTTGGTTTTATGCTAATTCTGTCCAGAGGGACTAGTGAGTGGCCTGACTACCAACAAAAATGATAGGGATTTGATGTGGTTGTGGTTGCTGTTGTATCTGTTGTTTTGGCTGGAAGAGAGAGCTACTCAGCCACCAGTTAAGAGGAGGTTATGTTAAAAGGAATTCCTGGGAAAACTATAGGAAAAATATTCTTGAATTTCTTTTGTTAGTTATTTCTCTCTATGATTTTGAAGATATTGACATTTCATCTTCTAGAAAGAAATAAAATATCACTTTTTATGGACTTTTATTTTCTACGGGGTGGTGATGCTTGTGCACCAAGAGTTTATTGGTCAAAGACTGATAGAACAAGAGGCATTACCCAAAGTCTGATAAATAGTTGAATTTCCAGAACGTACTAATACCACTATAAAAATCTCTTCAAAGTTCTAGCTGGTGAAATCTGTCTTAGATTTTATTTTTTTAAAACAACAACAAGAGAAAATGAAAATTATTTGACCATGACACTTGGGAACATTTGCACAGAGAAGGTCATACCCATGAATAGGAGTATTATTAAATTTGCTCAATCAGCGAACTAGGTTCTGTCTCTTACATTAATGAGTGACTTTGGAGAAAGAATTGCAGATGTAGATGAGAGAAAGGACTTGGTCTTCCTTCATCCTCTTCCACATCAGACAGAATTATTTTAATTTCATATGGTCACTTAAAGGTCTTACCATAGGGTTTTTACTTCTTCTGCTTGACATAACAGACTTGATTCAAAGAATTTAAGAGGGCTGGAGAGATGGTTCAGTACTTGAGGTGTTTGCCTGCAAAACCTACTAATGACCCAAGTTTGATTCCCCAGTACCCACTTATAGCCAGATGCACAAAAGGGGTACATTCATCTGGAGTTCTTTTGCAATGGAGCTTAAGAGATGAATAAAAATTCAAAAACTGTATTCTTTTTTCTTTGTTTAAAATATTTTATTTATTCATTTCAAGCAGAGAGATAGAGAGAGAGAGAGTGAGAGAGAAAGAGGAGAAGAGAGTGCACCAGGGCCACCACCTTGTGGGGTCTGTCTTATGTGGGTCCTGGGGAATTGAACCAGGGGCCTTAGGCACTAGAAGCAAGTGCCTTAACCACTGAGCAATCTCTCCAGCCCTCAAAAACTGTATTCTATATTGTCTTATACCAAAATGACATTATGAGTAGGTAAAGGACTCCTTGCATGCAGATCTCTCACTACACAGTTTTATGGGCTTTCCAACCAGTGTGACTGTCCTACGGTAGGAAATATTGTTTCTTCATTAAACAATATATTTGTATCTTTATATCCACTCATCAATCTAACCTATAGAAAATTTGATTTCTATATTTGATGTTATACATGAGGAATTTCAATATAAAGTCTCTCGCTCAATCTCTTCAGTAGTTTGCCCGAAAGATCCACAATTCCTGCAGATATTTTATCCCAGTGCATAAACTCAAGTTTCCATTTGCTTTATTTTTGGTAAAGTGTATTTCTATATACTGGAAAACATGATTCTTTTCAACACTCCTCTGAATTTATTGCTTAGGTTATCATGTAATTTCATAGATTAGGTAAACCTACAGAAGACACAAGCATGGAGGTACATAAATGCCCACAAAATATTTCAGGACTTCATTGGTATAATATTTTGAGTTTAAAATACTTAGTTAACTTTAGGAGGAAACAAGTCAATTTACATTAAATTTACCATTTACCTTTAATTTGATTCAGGATGACCTATGATATGGTTATTGTCATTGGAGCTTGCATTTTCTAAATAGCTCTACATTTTAACAATTGCATATTTCACCACTTAAGTCCAATAGCATAGATAATAAATAGCAAGATATAGCTATGCAGCATATCAAAAAAGTGTGTACGAGAGACAACTATGCATTGGATGTGTATGGGTTATGCATTATTCAGTGACACTTCAGTTTATCCTTATTACTATTATTTACACAAACACCATATATGATTAGTCCTGTATGTGATTTGTGGATTCAGGATTGTATTTAATGCCCATTGCCAGTGTCAGGCATATTTCTGTACAAAAGTGTGCAAAAGTTGTGTTTTTAACAGTGGTTTATAGCTTCTAACAAATTAGGCATTACCTTTAATACAATTAAAAATGATTAATTTTTTATACTTGTCACTGATCAGAGAATGAAGGCAGTGCTATAAAAACAGAAAATAGTAAACTCCAAAAATTGAAAACTATCAACAATTGTGCTTGATATATAAGGAGAAAAGGAAACATGAAACTGGTAATGATTTGTACAAGTAAATTCACATATATTAAAGAAATTATCTAGGAATAAACATTTTCCTTGATAGCATAATGTTAACCGAACTTCTTAGAGAATATTTATGAAATAGTTTTACTTTTATCTGCATATGAGATCAATTAACACATCATATATAAAAAATATTAAGACAATGACCCTGATTCTGAATACATGTTATTTCTGGAGTTGGCATGTATAACAGCAGACAGCAATTTCAATAAACTAGCTGCTAATATCATGTAATGAACTCAGATTTGTGTTAATTTGCCAATTACTTGCTAATTTCATGCTCATTTTTAAAGTTAGTTTTAAGGAAGTATTGTAATTTTATTTGTTTCAGCATGTTTTAAAAATAGAATGAAAACAAACATATTTTTATAGAACCATGGCAGTTTAACAACTTATGATGTTGTGCCTTGTACAGTTCAGATGAAATGCTTCTGTAATCAAAGATTTTTAAAAGTATTCATATTGAACACCCATCACATGATAGATTTAAAAATATTTATTGTGTGGACATTTATGATATTTTTGAAATATTTTACACCTTTAGTATTATGCCTATTAGATAATAAAACATTGTTCATATGGTTGTTCCTGGTGGTGAAATAGTTATAGTGGGAAAAAATATATATATAGTGTGTGTCTATGCAATATCTATCTCAAATGCACATAATAAATTAATTTAATCTGTTGGAAATCAAATATGATAAATGTGAAACATTTTTTCTCTTTGACCCATGAGAAGTAAAAAAGACCAAGGTTTACCCTGTAAGTGTGATCTTCTCCACATGAATAAATAGTAGATCTGTTTGACCCCAGTGCCACACTGGGGTGGTTCTCTCTCTCTCTCTCTCTCTCTCTCTCTCTCTCTCTCTCTCTCTCTCTCTCTCTCTCTCTCTGCTTGAAAATGAATAAGTAAATATTTTAAAATTAAAAAAAATAAAAAAAGAGAATGGAATAAGGGCCTGCACTGGTGTAACCAATTGGACTGGAAACCAAAGGGGCAAAGGAACATTAAAGATTCTACACAGAGAAGTCTGAGCTAAGTCTGACGGGTTTGCCTTGTCTCATTTAACCTATACTGAACTCACTCTCCAATGGAGATTCTGTTTGTATTTTTTCAGAAGGCATTGAGAGAGCCGTGGTCAACCCAATTCCACCAAGAAGACATTGGATGATGGCTGAAATTCTGGCAGGATATAAACCACCCCTGGCCTTCACAGGACTCATGATGACACCTACAAGAAAGTGACAAGATAACCAGGAGACCAATAACCACAGCAAGTCTGATAACCCATTAAAGGTCAATGGAGACAGACACCAAAAATACCCATCACAACCCAGGGCAAAGATATAGAGATCCTTAAGATCTCAACAACAAAGCAGACTTAAAAGTCACCCACTATGACTCAGGGAACTGAACAGAAGATGGGGGGGGGAAATATTGTAAGAATTATGGAATCATGGGAAGAATATCCAGTGACATTGCCCCCCTCAGTAACAACACAGTAAAGGAGGGGGGAAACAGGCTAATCATAACCCCCTACCACAGGGACACACCCAGTATGCCCATCAAGGTGGGTCCCCAGTGGGTTGGGGACAAAGAGGAGGGAAATGGGGTACCATCACAAGATTTGCTTGTACAATGTATCTAATTATTGACAGTAAATGAAATATTTTAAAAGAAGATTCTGCACAGAGGACTAGAGGCAGTCTTAGAGTAATGTTCTTGCAGTGGTTTGATCCAGGGGTTCCCCCATGAATTTACTGTGTTCTGGATGTTCAATCCCCAGCTGATGGCAGTTTGGGCTTTACAACCTCACTGGAGCTGTGTGTTTGGGGGTGAGTTTATGGGGTTATAAGCCAGCTTCCCCTTTCCAGTGTTTGGCAACCCTTCCTGCAGCAGTTTGCAGTGATGTGGCAGAGGTGATGTCCAACCCTCTCTCTGCTCATGCCATCATTTTCCCTGCCATGATGAATTATCCCCTCAAGTCCATAAGCCAAAATAAACCCATTCCTCCACAAGATGGCTTGTGGTTGGGTTTTTTCCATACAGCAATGAAAAAGCTGACTGCAACAGTTCTTATGATCACACTGCATGTGTGACTTTGTATACCTTAGGACCAGGGCATGTGTTTTTCACTTCTGAGAAAAAGAATCTCAGAGCCATCCTGAGCATGTATAATGTCTTTAAGGCATACAGATCTATTAATTCCTTATTTCTACTTCACACTCTGTCCCTTTTGATAACTGTTGACCATAATCACGGTGCTCAGGTTGTAGTGGTTCAATTCATATTTGTTGAGTATTTTTAGAGTATAAAATCTTGACTTTAATCAATGATAAATTGTATAGATACATATCCATAACACTGATTTTTTAGTGTAAAGGTCAGTATATTTCTTTCTTTTATTTTTTATTTTTTATTTTTTAAGGTCAGTATATTTCTACCATTGACTTGAATATTTAGAAAAAGAAATCACTTTGATTCTTTCTCAAACTATTTCAATCAACATTGACATTCTCTGAACACACAAAGATGAAATGCTGATATTAGTATGAAAATGAAGTTTAATTCTTACTATAGAATTAAACATGAGAAGAAAAGGAAATCCATTCAACTATGTATAGCCAAAAAGCAGCAAAAATAAGAGAAAATTACAAAAAAAATAGGGACACATTCTCTAATCACATTGCTTAGCAACTGTCTGAAATTTAAGCTCTGAATAAATTCAAACATATTGTAGTTTATATCTAAGAAAGACAGGAGCTTTAAACATTTCTGTAAAGATTTTGGTTCTCAATTTAAAACAATAGATGAGTAGATATATATTTTTAATTATGCTGTAATAAAGTACTTAATATATGGATTTTTATAAACTCTGTAATCAAGTGATTAAGTAACTATATTAATATTTTTGGCTATAAGATATATACTTTTAGCAAATCAGAAATTTAGTATCGAGCGTAAATTAATTGTTGGTTATTAACTAAATGATTTGTGTACTAACAATATTTGGTCCCTGTGGCCTTATGGTTGTTATATAAGCATTAGAAGAATTAATTTCTTTTTTTAAAAATTAACCAGTTGTAGGGGATAGAATTTCATTTATGTGATTCAATAGAATGGGAAAGTCAATAGGGAGAATGGGGGACTTGAGTTGGAGAGAATGGAAATGAAACATTCTTAGTGAAATATTGACATTGATGATCAAATCAGCTGAAGAGAAAATATGTGAATAGCAAACCAGGGGTTGTGTCATAAGAATGGCAGCTGTGAGCTGTCCAAGGCGCCTCACCAAGCAGCCCTGTGGTTCCTCTGTGGAGTGGCAACAGCTGATGTCAGCTCTCCCCAGCATGCAAAAGGCCTTGTGATTTATTTCCTTGAGTGCAGTTATTAAATGATTCTACATAGCAATAGTGGCAAATGGAGATAACATAATTAAAACTGTGATTTATGTGAAATCAATTAATTAAATAAAAAGGCCAGGAATATGGAAGATCAGGCCACCATAAGGACGATTGTTATAAACAAATCTGAGTTATTTTACCTGGAACTCTAATTTTCCATAATTCCTTACTAATAAGAAGTATGATAGTTTCTAATTGAATGAAAAATATCCTTTTTTGTTGTCTATTGTTGATAGTTCATTGGGTATTCCTAGCTTGTTAATTGAAAAAGTTTTAACTAGATTACATTATATAGGGAGAGGTTTATAATCACATATATGATTTATTATATTATATGGAAAATATAGTGATGCATTTTAATGTTTTCATCCAGAATAATCATGACAATGGCTTCTGGAATGTTTTGATGGTTGTAGATTAACTGGTTTTATTCACTCAATTCTATAGTATGAGTTTCCTGACCTTGATATATTTCTTCATGTTCTTTCTATCTACTCCACAATTTCTCTGACTTATATGTCTCCATGTAACCTCATTTTTATCTCTCCTTAGTTGATTTCATAAATCCTTCTCCGCCGGCCACCTGTCTAATACTATTGCAATATACCGTCTAATAGAGGATGCCCATTAAGAGCAGTGGTAAACTATAAACTGCTGTAAATTATATGACTAGGATTTTTATCTTGGCTTTTCTTCTCATAAAAACATGGTTTTTTTTTCCTGTGTCCCTCCTGAATAGGCTTTGTCAAAAGTGAACAGCACATAATATTTGATTTATTACATTCCTACCCATAGCACAAAAATTGAAATGCCATACCTGAAACCCCATTTGTCATTAGGGTAGAAAATGTTCAAACAGTATACTTGATTTTTTCCATGAATATAGTTAGAACTATGACTTGTATGGTCAAACAAAATACAAGTAATTAAAAATAATCATGGAGGTCAGTGTTTGTCTTGACTATATACTAATGTTCTACATTTTTTTAGTTGTCTCTCATTATCAATGGCCAAATATGCAACGGAAACAAAATTAGTTTGTACTTTCAATCTCCAAACTTTCAGTTTGAAGAATACTATCAACTTTTCACCCAGAAAATCTTCTAAGAGCTGTTCTAAGTAATCACATTTAGCCACATGTCTTTTCCTTTGTCTACCTTCTGGATTTGTATCTTCTACATGTGGTTTGTGTTTTTAAATTTAGAGAAAAGTATAGTAGGTGTATGTGTATTAGCATTCTGACTAATTGAGAGAAAGAATCGGCTGACTGAAAGTCAGAGAACCACTAAAGGGTGAAAAAATTGCTTATTTGATATTTATTGAACAATTATTATACAGTAATTATGTCCTACTGTGACAATTGAGTCTAGTTTCCAAACCCCCCACATTTTGCTTTTTCTCCCACTTTACTAAATAGTCCTCAGATTTATTGTCTTGTTGACGCTTTTGTTTGAATTCTTACTCTTGGGTGTGTCCAGGGCTCAGGGTTATTTCTTTTACTTTTTCTTATCTGACTATGTTGGTTCTTATCTAATCAGTCTGAATAATATTTATGTATTGATGACTACAGATTATAGGTCCAATTTGAGATCATTTTTCCAATGGCTCAATCAATATTTCCTCTTGTAGGCTATTAGACACCTTGAATCAATTTGATCAAATCTAACTCCCAATTCCCTACAATGTCTCTTTATCTTTATAGTTCTAATTCAGTGGTCAGTAATTTTACCATTTCAGGCTCTTAGGTAAAAAAATTCTTAGCATATTTCTTGAAGATTTATTTACCTTGTAGCTCTATATCCAATCTTTCAGGAAACCCTGTTGACTTTACTTTCAAAATATGTTCGCTCAAACTGTCACACTAACATTCACGCCTGAGCTGCCAGAAATACACTTTAAACATTTCCAGTCACAATTATATGGCTAAAAGTCACATCATGTTATCCTGTTCTAAACTGTCCAAATGGTCTCCATTTCACTCAGTAGAGTGAGTCAAGGTCACTTCAGTGACAATCTAGTTTCCCAGTGACTGACTCTAAACTTTTGCTCTCTATTTTCTGTGGATGTTCTCTTGCTCATTACTTGTGGTTTTATTGATGTTTCACTTATTTTTCTTGGTGCTGTGATGAATTACTTGACAAAGCAACTTCATGGGGAAGTGTTTATTTCAGCTTACAGTTCCATGGAATGTAATTGGTTATGGAAGATAGGCAGCAGGTAGCTCCCTATTGTGTCCAAATTCAGGAAGCAGAGATCAATGAATGAACACTGTGGCCCCATAGCCTTTCTTCTTTGTATACAGTCCAGGACTCCAGTCCATGGAAAGATAATGCCAACATCCAGGATATGTCTCCTACCTCAATTCACCGAAACTAGAAAATACCCCACAGGCATCTTCATAGATTTGTTTTCATAGTGATTCTAAATACTTTCAAACTGACAGCTGAGATTTATGATGGCAATTAGATTTTGGATTTTCTTCTCAATCACTCTAGATAAACTCCTGCCTCGGGGCATTCACATTAGTTCCTTACTCCTGGTATGATCAACTACCAATTATGCACATGAAGCCACACACTTATCATTTGGTAATCCTTGTTTATACTGTATCAAATAGTGCATCAAACCTCTTTTCTATTTTAGAGCATATATAGACATCTATCTAATTTATAATTTATATTTGTACTCTGTGAGGACAAGAAACTTAATGTCATCTGAGATATACAAAATAATATTGGCTAGCATCTTTTTTTCAGAAATTCACATCTTAATACTTTTTGAACATCTTTATAAAGAGAATGCAATTTATATTTGATAGCAGGTCCTATATAAACTAGAAATATATCAGTTTCTACTCTACTTTCCTGCAATATAATATTGTATATCTTACTATAAATAACAGACTAGTTCAGATTGACTATGTGTATGTGGTATGAGTATGGTGTGCTTGTGGTGTGTGGTGTATGCATATGTCTACACAGATGTGTGGAGGGCAGAGTAGAACCCTGGGTGTCTTCCTTTCTTGCTCACCCAGATGTTTTCTTGAGACAAAGTCTCTTCTCTTGACTTGGAGTTGCCATTTTCTTAAGCCTCAGAAAAATCTCCAATTTCTGCTCCCCAAATGACTGGGGTTACAAGCATCTGTGGCTCCTATGAGCTATTTATGTGGGTGCTGGGGAATTGAAATAAAAAAATCCCAGGCCCTCACACTTAGGTAGGATCTCTTTCATCTGCTGAACCACCTATCCAGTTTTAATAAAATATTGTAGAAGGCATTCAGTGAATATTTGTTGAATGCAAGAATAAATAGCTGAGAAAGACCAAAGTATAGTGTTTTTCTTGAGTTATTTACACACTAGTTGAGTAGAAACACTTCTAAAGAGATATTTAATAAAGGCACTCTATGCAAGCTACAATAAAGGTAGTTGAATACAGAAAAGAAATTTATTCTTACTTAACTCATTTTTCAAAGCAGAATAGAAAAGGAAAGTGAAAGAGAGTGATTGTTATTACCTATAGGAAGGCAAATGGTTTTCTTCATACTGGGGCAGAAAATGCTAGGGCAGAGATATAAGAACATAATCTGAAACTGATCTCTTGGGGTAATAGCAATCTATAATTTGTAGTTAATAGATTATAGTAGTTTTTGGATATTTCTTTACATTTATTGCAGTGTACATTGACACTAATTGTACATTGAAAACAGAATTTTGCTTTATAGAGATTTGCATGCCTGTGCTCTCTCTTGATTGTGAATTTTTTAGACCAATATCTAAGTAGATTTAACTTATTTCAAAAAATAAGTAAGATAAAGCTGTACTCATGAGTTTCCTTATAGTGCTGGTAATGGCTGGAAATAGTTAACATTTGTACAAATTGAGAAGATCTTTGATAACCTTATACATACATATACATATAAATATATACATATGCATCTATACATTATGCATGTATAAATATAAATACATGCATATACATATTTTTGTTATACATATATACAAATAAATTATATACAAATATACATTATACATATACATACACAAATATATACACATATACATATACACATGTACATATATACACATATACACATGTATATACACATAAACATATACATATATATATATATATATATATATATATATATAAACACATACATATATACACATATACATATATATATATATATATACATATACACTGACACATATTTACACATATACACATATACATATGTACATATATACACATATTTACACATATATGCATACACACATATATACATATACACATATACACATATATACACATATACATATGTACATATGCACATATATACACATATGCATATATACATATGTACACATATACACATATACATATATGCATACTTACATGTATGTATACATATATATATATACACACAAACACTCTAGAGATGATAACAGTAAAGGTTTTCAAGATTTATGTAGTGAAATTAAGATAAATACTAGTATAGATATTCGTGTTACATTTATTGTGAGGGTACAGAAAAGACCCAGAAAAAAATGGAAAGAAAAATTAAGACCTTTTTTGGCACAATTCTTATCATCAGTAATTTTTCACGTGATGCCATGGTAGGGTAAATTGCTTTTATTGCTTGTTTTGATTTTATTTAGATTAGGGGTGAAAATGAGAAGTATTTTTCCTATATAAATCCAAAGATTATGATATAGATATTGATGGCATGGATGATATGGATATGGACAGATTTATAATTAGCAAATGGAATTTCAATGAACTTTAAATTGCTAACTGTCATGGTTTGATACAGGTGTCCCCACAAACAATTGAATGTGTTCTGATAGATTGATCCTCAGCTGATGGCAGTTTGGGTTTTACAACCTCGATGGAGCTGTGTTGTTGGGGGCGGGCTTATGGGGTTATAAGCCAGCTTTCCCTTGCCAGAGTTTGGCACACCTTCCTGCCGCTGTTTGCAGTGCTGTGGCAGAGGTGATGTCCAGCCCTCTGCTCATGCCATCGTTTTCCCTGCCAGGATGGAGTCTCCCCTTGAGTCCGTAAGCCAAATAAACCCATTCCTTTACAAGCCACTTTTGTTTGGGTTCTTTCTGTGCAGCAACTAGAATGCTGACTGCATCACTAACTGATTTAACAACATCAGATGGGAACATTGGAATCCTGATCCATAGATATCCTATCTGAGACACATTGATAATGCAGGCAAGAACCAAGCACAAAGCAAGTACTCATTGATAGCTTTGCCTTAGCATTCTGTCTGTAGAAAATGGAAAGAATCACATAGAAATCAAAATGGCGAGACTAGGAAAATTTCAGGTATAAGGATGCATATTTATAGCAATATTTACATACTCTTACTGTGTTCAATTTAATTCATAACACAATACATTAAAACAAATAAGTGCAATTGCAGCATATGTTTTCTGAAGAAGATAAATATGCATCATAGTTAGCCAGACTAAAATGAAAATATTTGTCCTATAAAGTCTAGCTAACATAATGATAAAAAGGTTAAATTGATTTGTTCATCTCCTCTATCAAATGTGTGAAAAGCATTCTGTATAAATATCACAGGAAATCATGTGATTTTAACTTCTAGAGAGATTACCCTAAGTAACAATACTCTACTTAAGTAGGAACTATTTGTTTCTGGCCATGCCTTGTCTTTATTATATCTTATTTTTTTATTTAGCATAAAGAGTTTTCAGAATCTTTGATACATTTTAAAAGGAATTTGTTTTATTTGATTCTCATCGCCCAGAACCCTCTGTCCATTCTGACATCTTCCCTTCCCTTTACATTTCACATGCCTCCTGTTGCTGGTTTCCCCCCCAACCACCCAGCTGCCTTCCTTGTGTCTCTCTTCTTTCTCTCCCTTCATCATCATCTGTTTACGCTTTGATCACATTCTCCACCTTATATACATATATTCACATACTCATACATATACTCATGCAGATATTAAATTTTAAAATCCCCCAAATTCAACGTTTTCTATCATTTACAGCATCATCCCTAATTTTCAAATTGTGTCTCCTTGAACGTGCTTCACTGGACTAACAATATCCAGTCTTTAAATTGTTATTAGAAAGCAGATCCAAGGAAGGAAACTAAGAGGAATTTCCAGTAAACCTAAAATTCAGTTTGATAGATCAGAAATTATGGGCATAGGCAATGAAAGATTAATATTTGCTGTTAAGAAATTTTACTTGACAATGGAATTTAATTTAGGAACTCTCTTCTGTATGTCAGTGACTCGGGCTCTCATGGGGATGTCAATGCCCGAAGTAATGGGAATGCGTGATAAGGGCGGATGAATCCCCTGGTTTGCTGGCAGGAAGCCTCTAGTCCTCATCTTCAAGCCGCTCCCTAACACTTGTTCCTCTGGATGTGAGTTCATCAGAGAGCCCCCACTGTCCACTGCATAGCTACATAGGAGAAAGCCATAGACAGACAAGGGTTAGTTTGGTTCTTCAGTGCTTTCTATGGCCAGCCTTTAAAGCCACCATCTGTCACATGGCTACATCCTGTTATTTAGAATAGTGAAATCTCTTATGCCAGGAGAGGGAAATCAGAATGTACCTCTTAAAAGGAGGAAATCAAAACCTGTGAAGTCACTGTAAGACAACAGGTGTCTTGAGAACTTCATATTGAAACCATATGCATTCTTCCTTCACCATATATATTTTGATAGTTTTACACATTGGGTAGCTTTTCTTTCTGTGTAACTGATTTATGAGAATTGAAGGAAAGGGCAAAATTATTAGTAACATTACTAGCACTAGTAGTGGTTGGGGGGAGTAAGTATGTTTGCACATTAAAAACTCAGTGAATATTTAAGATTGAAGACATGAAACAGTAGAAAATTGATGGGTTATTGTTTGAAGAGTGTATATAACATACAGACAGTAAGTGCAATGTAGTTTAATGAAAATGTGTTCCTTGACCAAAAGGGATCTCTCTCTCTCTCATAGAAATGGTAAGACTTAAATAGACACATTTTAGAATGAGAGCAGGAAGTAGAGAGGTTAAGTTCTATTTTGTCAGTGTGATGTAAAGAAAGATACTTCGTGGAGAGCTGTGAGAACACAGATGCATAGCAACAGGAGGTGTGCAGAGCTGGAGTCAAGAAAATGTGTAAGACCACAAACTACCTAGGTAGTTTCAAAACTTGGTTGATATCGAAATTATGCCATTGGGTATTTTTGACTATCATTTATAATTGATGATTTTATTTATAAATAAATAAATAAATAAATGTGGGTGTTTTGGCCATATCCTGAACTAAATCTTCTAATTTAATTTTCTCATTATACCCCTTTGAGACATATGCTATTGTTTTAAAAAAAAGGGAAGATATGGGTTATGATAACTCCACAGTGAATACCAGTATCCCCACTTAGAAGGTTTGTCCATAAAAAGTTTCTAAATAATAATAATAGTAATAATAATAAAAGGAAAGCTAGAGATGACGATTTTTTAACTTTCCAAAGTGAGGTCATATAAGAGGAAAAAACCTTTAAGAGGTGGACTCAAAGTTCTATGGAACCCAAATATATTTTCACTTAAGTATACAAATCTATGTACCTTTCATATTTTATAAATTTCACAACCAAGCGCACACATCGCTAGGTCTGCTCTTGCTGCTCTTGTCAGTAAAGAGTCCTGTAACATTCTTCAGTGACTTCATGGTAAATTACTTCTGAGTAAACAATCATCTATGGATTTGGGCATTCACGGTCTGCAGTGAGAGGATATTTGACCATTTCTCACTGGAGGAAAAAGGGCTAAATAGAAACCTTGCAAATCAAATGAGGAGGAAGCCAAAAGAATCAGTTCAATAACTACTAATTAAGTAATGATATCATTGAGTGGCCCCTGAACTTGAATAAGTAATAAGTTAGAACAGGATAGAAAAGCCCAAGCAAAGAGAAAAACAAACAGACAAAGCAAAAAACCAGCTCCAAAGCTACTGGTGAGCACGGCATTTGTTAGGTCAAGCTTACTGCTGTCATTATGCACCTAGGGAGGTGGCTATGTCCAAACTGCTGCCTGAAGTAGCTCCTTTCTCAGATCTTGCACTTCTCTGGCTCTGGCATCATGACTGAAACAAGTTTGAGACAAGCTTGTTCTACAAAGTGAGTTCAAGGCCAACCTAGGTTATACCATGAGACTCTATCTTAATCCTGTTCTTTAAACCATCCACTCAAAATGTTCAAGTGTTCTGTGGGTTATTGAAGATGATTTTGAACTTGGCAATGAGGCATCAGTTACAATAGACTGTGAAATGAATGACCGTAGTACCCTGGAAAGAAGTTATAAGTGTTTCCTGTGTGAAGGCTGTATGTGGATATTTAATACATAAAGGAAACTTGTGCAGGAAACCATGATCTATTCACCCAGAAACAAAATAACTTCCCTACATCTGTATACTTTTATGTACAGTGTTGTTGATGCCTTTTTACTATTTTTGTGTCTCTGTACACTGAAGAGTTGTAATTCATAGGCCCCCTGATTTTAAATTTCTTTCTCACCAAGTGTAAAGTTAAAAGTATAGAATGTGATAATCAATTTGCATCTTTGGGAAAGGTTAAGTTATACTAATAATAAAATGAAGTTTTCCTACTAAAAAGTAACTGTTCCGACTAAGATAAACCTAGGAGCTATTAAAAGACAAGAAAGAATTCATTAAAATTTTTTAAAAAGCAAAGTGAAATAAACAAACACACACCTGTGGTCCAAACTGTTAAGAATTCAAAATAGTTCATGTTCAAAATAGTTCATCCTCCAAAATTAGAATACTTAGAATATTCTAGTGCTAGGTACATAATTCATACCTCTTATCTTTTGATCTGAAGATCCAAACATTGATGCATCTTATATAATTTATGCTCATATATCAACTATAATGCAATCACATTCA
>PVHP010017933.1:0-33820 GCA_004024765.1 Zapus hudsonius | reverse complement strand
CCATCCAAAATTCAGCGACCTTCTACCTTAGTGAAATTTCTAGGTGTTCAGTGGTGTGGGGCATGCAGGGATATTCCTTCTAAAGTAAAGGATAAGTTGTTGCACCTGGCCCCTCCTGCCACTAAGAAAGAAGGACAGTGGGCCTATTTGGATTTTGGAGGCAGCACATTCCTCACTTGGATGTGTTACTTTGTCCCATATACCAAGTGACTCGGAAGGCTGCTACTTTTTAATGCGGCCCAGAACAAGAGAAGGCTGTACAACAGGTCCAGGCTGCTGTGCAGGCTGCTCTGCTACTTGGGCCCTATGATCCAGCAGATCCAATGGTACTTGAGGTGTCAGTGGCTGATAGGGATGCTGTCTGGAGTCTTTGGCAGGCCCCAATAGGTGAATCACAGAGGAGGCCTTTGGGATTTTGGAGTAAGGCCCTGCCATCTTCTGCAGACAATTATTACCCCTTTGAGAGACAGTTCTTGGCTTGCTATTGGGCCTTAGTGGAAACTGAACGCTTGACAATGGGCCATCAGGTTACTATGCGATCTGAGCTGCCCATTATGAATTGGGAGTTGTCTGACCCATCAGGCCATAAAATTGGACGCAGGGATAGGAACTAGGAAAGGAAGGGTGGTCTGGCAGCCTTTCCTTTTCCATAATGAAAGAAAGCCATGATTATTATTATTATTATTATTATTATTATTAAAGTTATTATTTCTATTATTATTGAGAAAGGAACCCTAGAACTGGCAGAGGGATGTCTCTGCTTTTATCTTTCAGGTTTGACTCCTGGCACTGGCTGTGATACTTGGAATTTGAGGTTCAGGGAATTCAGACTTTGGTAGCCCAGTGTATCAGGAAAAAGGGATTTCTCAGGTGTAGGTAGCCCACCAGACAACGTGCATCTGGAAGCTGGCAGGTGGGTTGGCTGAGTATTGGATTCTTGCAGTGATGGTGGGAAAGATAGATTCTTTTCTTGGCTGCATGTCTAGTGGTAATGCTCTCCCCTGGAAAGAAAAATTTTGGTGGACAATGAGTGAGCATCAGTGGGAAAGCGCTTGCCTCACATGCTCTGCATATTGGGTTCCATCCCCAACACCCCACCCCACCCTCAAAAAATTATTGGAATGATTTGGAATAAGTCACCAGGTAGATTAGGAAATGTTGAATGTCCAAATGACTGATTATTCACAAGTGTGGCTTTTCAGTCTTTTTCCCCCTTGATGATCAGCTCCACCCCTCACTGCAGCACCAGCGTAGTGAACACTTGAGTGAATCATGAGCACACCACAAATATCAGACCATGCACTAAGGACAAACAAGTTCTGTCTGTGGAAAAGGATTAAATACTTCTGTTTTGTGAAAAAGAGTTATTTTGTATTTTGTTTTCTATTAAAATGTATTTAGTTTCAAAAAAGAAAAAAAACCATATTGAAATAGTAAAAATACCCCTAGAATCTCTTAATAATAGGATTAACCACTTGGAAAACAGAACCTCAGACATGGAAGACAAAACAGAGAAATCAGAAACTTGACAAAATTCAAAACAGCAAGTGAACAAGACTCAAGCGAAATGAGGGATACCATAAAAAGAACTAATCTCAGGATCATGGGGATCCCAGAAGGAGAAGAAAATCAAGCTGGGGGCATAGAAAATATTTTCAACAGAATTATTCAAGAAAACTTTCCATACTTGGCAAGAAATAGCCCTGTACTTGTAAAAGAGATATGGAGGACCCCAAACAAATTGAACCAAAGGAGGAACACCCCAAGACATATCGTTGCAGCAATGCCAAACATTGAGGATAAAGAGAGAGTCCTTAGAGCAACGAGAGAAAGGAAACTCACATATAAATGAAAACCCATCAGAATCACCTCAGACTTCTCTAGAGAAACTTTAAAAGCCAGAAGACCTTGGAACAAAGTGATGCTAGGCCTAAAGAAGTACCGATTCCAACCTAGACTACTGTACCCAGCAAATTTATCCATCATAATAGATGGAGAAATGAAAGTATTCCATGAAAATAACCAGCTCTACAATTACTTGAACACAAAGCCAAACCTTCAGAAGATACTTCACGAGATATCCCATGTAGATGAGACAAACATTCTACCACAGCAAAGGAACAGAGTACAAGGAAGGTAACACCATAGAGATAATAACAGCAGCTCAGATACCAACCACCATATTCTCTCCAACATGGCAGGGTTTAAAGCAAACCTCACAGTTATAACTTTGAATGTAAATGGACTCAACTCTCCTATAAAAAGACTCAGGATCTCAGGTTGGATCAGGAAAACGGACCCTTCCATCTGTTGCCTTCAAGAAACAACTTATCGCTAAAGAAAGGAACCTATTGAGAGTAAAAGGGTGGAAAACAATTTTCCAGTCATGTGGGAATAATAAAAATGTGGGTTTAGCTACTCTAATATCTGACAAAATAGACTTTAAACCAACAGCAATAAAAAAGAATGATGATGGCCACTTCCTACTTGTCAAGGGAACAATACAACAGGAAGACATCACTATAGTAGATATGTATGCACCAAATGCAAGGGCCCCTCATTCATTAAGCATAAATTATTCAAAATAAAGCAGATGCTGGTCGTGGTGGCACACACCTTTAATCCCAGCACTCGGGAGGCAGAGGTAGGAGGATCACCGTGAGTTCAAGGCCACCCTGAGTCTACAGAGTGAATTCCAGGTCACCCTGGACTAGAGCGAGACCCTACCTCAAAAAACCAAAAAAAAAAAGTAAAGCAGATATAGATGCCAACACCATCATAGTAGGAGACTTTAACACTCCACTGTCATTACTAGATGGATTGTCCAAACAAAAGACAAGCAGGGAAATAAAGTTGCTAAATAGCACCATAGACAAACTAGGAATAACAGACATTTACAGAACATTGCATCCCAAAGACACAGAGTACACATTCTTCTCAGCACCACATGGAACCTTTTCCAAAATTGACCATGATCTGAGCCATAAATCATCCCTCAGCAAATTCAGAAAGATCAATGTAATCCCCTGCATCATATCAGACAACAACACATTAAAGATAGAAATTAATAATTGAAGAGGATCCAAAAATTTCAATAGATATTGGCAACTGAACAACTCACTAATGAACAATGAATGGATCAAACAAGAAATCAGACAGGAATCTGGAATTTCCTAGAAACAATTGATAATGAGGACACAACCTTACAGAACTTACAGGACACAATGAAGGCAGTCCTCAGGGGGAAATTCATTGCAGTAAATGCCTTAATAATGAAAACAGAGAGGTCTCAATTCAGTCACCTATCCTCCCACCTAAGGTCATTAAAAAAGAGGGAAAAATCCAACCCTAGGAGCTCTAGACGCAAGGAAATAATGAAGATCAGAGCTGACATTAATGACTTGGAAACAAAGAAAACAATTAAAAAATAGACAATTCAAAGAGTTGGTTCTTTGAATAAGTCAATAAGATTGACAAACCCCTGGCCAATTTAATCAAACAAAAAACAGAGAAGGCCCAAATTAACAAAATAAAAAATGACAAGGGCAAGATCACAACAGATCCCGAAGAGATTGGAAGCATCAGGTCATACTTCCAAAACATATACTTCACAAAATTAGAGAACCTGGAAGAAATGGATAAATTCCTGGACACCTACCAACTACCAAAGCTCAGACCAGAGCAGGTAAAGTTCCTAAACAATCTGATAACAATCATAGAGGTTGAATTGGTAATCAAGAACCTCCCCAAATGGAAAAGCCCAGGTCCAGATGGTTTCTCAGCCGAATTCTACCAAACCTTCATCATAGAACTAAAACCTCTCTTTTTGATGCTTGTCAGGGACATAGAAAAAGAGGGTATGCTCCCAATCTCCTTTTAAGAAGCTACCATTGCCCTAATTCCCAAACCAGGCAAGGATGTAACAAAAAAAAGAAAACTACAGACCCATATCTCTGATGAAATTGGATGCAAAAGTCGTAAACAAAGTCACAGCAAATCGAAAGCAAACCAACATCAAGTCTATAATTCACCCTGACCAACTCGGCTTTATCCCAGGGATGCAGGAATGATTCAACATACAAAAGTCGATAAATATAATTCACCACGTTAACAAACTCAATCGCAAAAACAATACAGTCATCTCAATTGATCCTGAGAAGGCTTTTGACAAAATTCAGCACCACTTCATGTTCAAAACCCTGGAAAGAATAGGCATAGGGCTGGAGAGATGGATCAGTGGTTAAGGCACTCACCTCCAGTGCCTAAGGCCCCGGGTTCAATTTCCCAGGACCCACATAAGCCAGAACCACAAGGTGTGGCCCTGGTGCTCTCTCTCTCTCTCTCTCTCTCTCTCTCTCTCTCTCTCTCTCTCCTTGAAAATGAATAAATTTAAAAAAAAAAGAATAGGCATAGATGGCCTATACCTCAACATGATAAGAGCAATATACAGATCTCCTAAAGCACAAATCATCCTCAATGGAGAATGACTCAAGGAGTTCCAGCTTAACTCAGGAACAAGACAAGGGTGTTCTCTCTCACCACTTCTCTTTAACATAGTGCTTGAAGTTCTAGCCCAAGCGATAAGACAGGAGAACAGCATAAAAGGGATACAAATTGGAAAAGAAGAAGTCAAACTTTCCCTCTTTGCAGATGACATGATCTTATACATATCAGATCCAAAGAACAGTATCAGCAAACTCCTGAAGGTGATCAATGCCTTCAACAGAGTGGCAGGATACAAAATTAACACACAAAAATCAGTAGCCTTTCTATATACAGAAGACAAACATTCAGAAAAAGACATCAGAGAAACTGTCCCATTCTCTATATCCTCAAACTAAATCAAATACATGGGAATATCACTAACCAAGGTAGTGAAAGACTTATATAAGGAAAATATTGAAACACTCAAGAGGAAAATAGAGGAGGATGTGATGAGATAGAAAGACATTCCATGCTCATGGATAGGGAGAATCAATATAGTAAAAATGGCAATCCTGCCAAAAGCAATCTACAGATTCAACGCAATGCCAAAAAAATCCCAACCTCCTTCTTCACAGACATAGGTAGAATAATCTCCAAATTTATTTGGACGGGTAAGAGACCTCGAATAGCTAAAACTATTCTGAGCAAAAAAAAATTACACAGGAGTTATCATCATACCTGACTTTAAAACATACTCCAAAGCATTGTAACTAAAACAGCATGGTATTGGCAGAAAAACAGACAGTCTGACCAGTGGAATAGAATTGAAGACCCAGCATTTAATGCAAGTAACTTCAGTGACTTACTCTTTGACAAGGGTGCCAAAATTGTATGCTGGGCTAAAGATAGCATATTCAACAAATGGTGCTGGACAAATTGGATAAACACGTGTAAAAAAAATGAAAATAGACCCACTCCTTTCACCATGCACAAAGATCAACTCCAAATGGATCAGAGACCTCAATATTAAGCATACAACCCTAAACTTCCTGGAAGAAAAGATAAGAGGAACCTTACATGAGATAGGAGTAGGGAACAACTTCCTGAGCAAATCCTCAGTAACCCAGGAAGTGCAATAGTCACTTAACCAATGGGACCTAATCAGGCTCAAAAGCTTCTGTACAGACAAAAACACCGTTCTCAGAGTGAATAGACCGCCTTCAAACTGGGAGATGATTTTCTCCAGCTACAACTCAGACAAAGGCCTAATTTCCAGAACCTACAGAGAACTCAAAAAAATTAATAACAAAAAAGTAAATTGCCCCCTCACAAAATGGGGCACTGATCTCAACAGAGAATTCACAGAGGAGGAAACACAAATGGCCTTTTCTCACCTGAGAAAGTGCTCAGCATCCTTAAGCATCAGGGAAATGCAAATCAAAATGACAATGAGATACCACCTTTCCCTGTCAGAATGGCAATCATAAAGAAAATCAACAATAATCATTGCTGTCGAGGATGCGGGAAAAAGGAACACTCATTCACTGCTGGTGGAATTGCAAACTCGTTCAACCGCTTTGGAAAGCAGTGTGGGGACTCCTAGACAGAATGGACATAGAACTACCAATGGACCCAGCTATCCCTCTACTATCCCACAAGATGTCACATCTCGACACAGAAACATTTGTACAACTATATTTATAGTAGCTCAATTCATAATAGCCAAGAACTGGAATCAACCCAAATGCCCATCCATGGAGGAATGGACAGAGAAACTGTGGTATATTTACACAATGGAAATTTACTCAGCTGAAAGGAAAAATGACATATTGAAATTTAGGAAAAAAATGGTCTGTCTTTGAGCGGATCTTACTAAGAGAACACTCCAAAGAACAGAGAATCTAACACCGCATATTCTCCCTCATATGCAGTCCTTAACCAAGATAACCATAAACTCTAAGCTGACTAGTAGAAAGAACTGAGAGGTTATGAATGAGGGGTAAGGGATGGAGGAGCGGAATGGCTCAAGCATGAGGCTAAACGAAATTAGGTTCAAAAACATAAAATCCTCATGAGCATACTGTATCCTTTTGTGCAAGTAGTGGGCATTGACTGGCAAGAGGGGCCATGAGTAGTAGGGGAGAGAGTCTAAGCCTGTGAATAATTGATCAGTCTGACAACCCCTGGTCCAAGCCACCGATTTCTTCCCTCACTGAGCTGTTGACCAAAGTGACCCATGAGGTTCCAAAAACTAGACAGAATTCTCTCAAAGCTCTTTATCGCCCTCCCCAGGCCTGAGGCAAAACCCTGTTACTGAAGAAACCACAGAATGCCATTGATCAGCATAAAGAGATCCTTCGAGGTCCGGAATGGTAGCCAGCCCCCAGGTGCCAGTTAGTACAGTGCTTGAAGGCACTGCAAGGCTGCCAGGGGAAGCTGATCAATGACAGCTGGAGTAAACAGAGACCACTGGCATGAAACATTCTGTGGCCATGAGTAGGCTGACCACACCTCCTACTGGGAAAGAACAGTGAACCAAGAAAGGAGCACTAGTACAATGGAGAAACCTGGGCCTGGGGGAGACAATCAACAGCTTTTAAATTCGGCCAAATATTCAACTTAGTGAGGGGAGCCCTTGACTGGAACTGGGGATTCAGAGCGATAGGCACCAGATCACTTACTCTTGGGCTCACAATAAAAGATGCATTAAGGGACCAATTGATGGGGAGGCTACTAAAAATAGAAAGTAGGTAATCCAGAATTCTGTATATTTGTTAACCTAGACTGATCTCACTATCGGATGGAGAATGTGTTTGTATTTTTCAGGATGCAGCGAGAGAGCTGTGGCCCATCTAATCTTGCTATCTGACCGTAGGCAGATAGCTGAGATCCTGGTAAGAGATGAGCCACCACAGCCATATCGAGGATCCATATGATATCCTGCAGAGAATGACAGGACGAACAAGAGACCCACAGCCACAGCTATTCAATCCACACAGCATAAGCCAGGGTGACAGAAACCAACGTTTTTTGACACAAAGACCCCTAAACTCACAGCATTAAGCAGCCTTAATACTCACCCACCACGACTCAGGGAACTGAACGGAAGAGGGGGCAGAAAGATTGTGAGAGCCGTGGTGGGGGAGACTATCCGGAGGCATGGCACCCCTCAGTAACAACACACTTGGGCCAGGAGGACCGGGCTGAGTTCTAGGCTAACCATGGTCCCCTGCCACAAGGGCGGATCCAGAAGACCCATGGAGTAGTATATCCAGCTGATTGGGGATGTGGAGGGGGGGGCATTGGTAATTGGGGATAACAACTCATTGTTTTTCCACTATATAATGTAATTCATTATGGACAATATATATATATATATATATATATATATATATATATATATATATATATATATATATATATATATATATATATATATATTAAAATTAAAAAATAAAAAAAGAAGCCTAAGCCCTTAGATGCACCTATCAAAATATTGAGGGCTACTGGAACTCCACCAGCAGATCACTGGGCCACGCGGCTCTCACTGACATTCTTTGTGCTATGAATTCATGGGAACAGCCATTTCTAGTGATGCAGTCAGTAGCAATACAAGACCAACACTGTGTCTTCTATCCTGGGGGGGGTGTCTCATGCTCCACAATGCTAAGTGTGAACCAGTGTCAATAAATCCTGTACTTTCATAGCTTGTGTATGATGAGGGCCTCAGAAATTTACTGAGTACTTTTGTGATCATCTCCATGATCAAAATATTTGGTATATGAGTAAGGGATGGTAATTGTAGGGAAAAAATACAGAAATTCCATTATAATAACAAAAACAATGTTTGATATATAAAGTATTACTTTAATAATTTTTCTTCTACTACCTAGTATAATAACAAGTGATTGAAGCATTCCAATGATATCTCATCTACTAAAATTTGTTGTCATCAAGCATTTTATGGAATCACACTTAGAAATTAAAGAAAAAGTAATTTCTACTGAAAATCTCCTCCTCATATAAAAATATTTCAAGAAAATTGTTTAATAAGGCCAAGTTTATGTTATCCCCAGGGAAATTAATACTTAGAAAACGCAAATCTAAATGGCTCTAATAACTTTTTAAATAAGTGATAGCTCATAACAAGAAAACCTATACAATAAGTATAAAAAGCCTTATGAAGTCATATAAAGTATGTTGATTAAAATTACCATGTTTGGCAAAGATGATACCTACGCTAATGTGAATAGTGCAAATTCCAGTGTTCACAAGTATAAAATTTTGCTCTATCTGTGTATAGAATATTCACGAGGTAACTTAAGGAAAAAATAATGAACATCTAAGGAGTATGTTTTATGGGAATATTGACTTGAGGCAATTAAGATGAAACTATGAGAAAAAAATAACACTAGCTTGATCTGATGAGGGACTGAAGAGACCAATGTGCATGGTTAACTGACACCTGTCATTACAATCTTCCATCATTCATTAGATGCGCCACAGTCTTTCCAATGTCTAATTATAATAGTAATCATCTCCAGATAGTCTTTGAGCCCCAAAGAGGACAACTTCCCAAAGCATGCTTTCCACAGCTCTAGAATATGCCCCACGCAGACAGCTTTGTCCACATGGCTTCTCTTTGCAAATTCTTTTGTGTATCCTTGTGCCTTCGACATTAACATGGCCATCCTTCCTTCTTTTATGTACTATACAGTAATCTTCTTTCTTCTTGAAAGAAAGTATCCCATGGAAATTCTATGCGGGCGTTTGTGTGTGTGTGTGTGTGTGTGTGTGTGTGTGTGTGTGTGTGTGTGTGTGTGTGTCGTGTGTCATGTGCGTGGCTGTGTACCTGTGGTGTTCTGGTGTCTCCATGTTCCGTATGCTTCTGTCAGCCAAACTGGAAATATTTGCCCTTGCCCTGAGTCCCTACACCATGCATACAATTCTTCACATGGATTCCCCAAGTTGGACAATTTTGTTCCTCTTTGTTTCTGCACATTCTGATGCCTCTGTTTGCACTATATTTTCTAGTCTGTCATCATTATCAACTACTTGATCAACACATTTCCCCCAAATAACATGTTATTGATAATCTAGCTGCTTCCCTTGGTTTCTGCCAAGTCAGAGTTAACTTCCCATTCTTATGTTCATGCTGTGCCTGGTTGAGATGTCCTTCCAGCACACCTGGCACATGATTTGAATGACAATTTTATGATTTTTCCCTTGCATACATGTTACAAGCCCATTGAGACACAGAGAAACATCTAATAAACACATTAAAGTAACTTACATGATTCATGGCCCAGTCAGATTTCAAGGTCAAGTTAGGATGTGCTACAGTTCAAAGAGCAGGGTTTATAGCTTTGATTCTACATGACACAGATTCAATTAATTATTTTAAATAATTGTTTATAATTAATATATTTAGTATTTTAACTAGTTTTCACAAAAAACTACAAACATTAATCTTTTTATCAAAATTTATTTTCTCTTAGATAACAAGTTCATGTTTCCTCTGGTTGAAAATTTACAACTTACAGAAAGAGTTTTGTAATCATTAAAAACTTTTGATTCATTTTTAATTGATATTTGCACATGAGAACACAACTTATTGACCATATAGGCTATTGCATATAACTTATGCATCTGATAGAAATTTATTGGTTTGTACTAATTCTATCTTATTTTATTTTGCAATTCACTGAGTCCAGGACCTCGTGCACTTTAGGAAAGTAACTTTCAGTGAGCCATATTTCTATACCAATTTTTTCTTAACTACAATAAAGATATTAACTTTATAAATGCTAGATTTAATCTTCTTTTCCATGAACAAGGTGTTGCTCCAATATTGAAAATGTCTTGACTATGTCCCAACAAAGCATTAGTACATTGGATAAGGAAAATAAGTGAGATATTTTAAATATAAAGATATATTAAAGTTTCAGTGTTATAGACAGTGTGCTGAGATGGAATACTGCCTTCTTTTCCATATGGATATGAACTCTTCTCAGTGATCTCTCTGTCTCTCTCTCTCTCTCCCCCTCTCTTTCTCTCTCTCTCTCTCTCTCTCTCTCTCTCTCTCTCTCTCTCTCTCTCTCTCTCTCTCTCTCTCTCTCTCTCTCTCTCTCCCTCTCTCTCTCTCTGTCTTCTGGCCAAGTAAGAGCTTTTGGTTTCCAAACCCACTGACTTCTATAGTATTGTAGAATATGAATTACAACTCATCACACATTTAATAGCAACAGCACCTTCATTCCATGTGTTTTAAATAGACTATTTTCAGTCATGCTAAAAAAATCACCTTTGGGATTGAAGATCATTTCCATTATTATATCTATTTGAGAAGTAGAGGAGCTCTGACTGAGGTATTCCATTGAGGTCACCAAAGTCACTGGTTAACAATGGCATGGATTTCCCAAACTTGACAATGTTCTTGACAACATCAAGATTCTGACTGTAAACTTTCTGTCTCATGGAGGAGGTTGTATCTGTTTGGTGGAGGTGGTGGGTGGAAAATGCATCTATTCTAATCTAAATATTTTAATGACAGCACTATGTCTATTAGAAGCAGATCTCTGGTGTTTGACTGCAATCTTCTATGTGATAAACGCTCATTTATGTGCTTTTCAGAAAAAGTATTTTTCAGCCTAACCACTATGTGTAAGATTGTTATTGTTTTCTTCACTTTTGAAAGAAAAAATAAATTATCCACTAAAGAACACAGAGCTACTAAATGTCACAACTAGGTCTTAAACAGGCAGAGTTCTGAAGAACATGCTACTTCTAAATGACAGTCCTTTTAATATATTATGGCATGTGAAAACAAGAAGTAGGAAGGTTACCTGATATGCCAATTTTAAGAAAATGACAAGCTAAAGATTTAAAACCACAGTTATTAACTATAGAAAAATTTTAAAATGATAGACACATTTAAATTGCTTAGTTGACTTACAGCATATTTATCAAAACCTAAAGGAGCTATTTTTTATTTATATACTTTTCTTTTACTTACATTTTGCAGTATAGGAAATGGATTCCAAGGCTTTGGGGACAATAGGTCAGTGGTCTTTCAAACATCTCACAATCCCAGACCCCTAAATATTAATGTCTCCATAACTTTATCCTACTATTAAACACATTTCTTGGTGACCATAGGCCCCATTCCTCACTTTTCTTACAGCACTGACTTTATAAAACACAACAGTTATATTTTCTTCAGATGGCAATCCAATTAGATCTCTTTAGCATCTAAATAAATGGTTTTTCATACTAAGAATAAGTTCATTAAGACAAGACACCTCTTTGAAATTGAGTTATGAAGAAAGATAGTTCCCTATATCTCAGTCTCTGTGGAAGAGAGAGTCCTGACTTTATTACATGATACATAGACATAAGAAAAGAATGAACCTGGAAATGATACTAATATTAACCAGAATAAGATAGCTACAGAAAGACAAATACAACATGTATTTTTCTCATACTGTATATTGTATATATGAATGTAGATATATCAGATATCTCTCTCTGTCTCTCTCTGTCTCTCTCTGTCTCTCTGTCTCTCTCTCTCTCTCTCTCTCTCTCTCTCTCTCTCTCTCTCTGTGTGTGTGTGTGTGTGTGTGTGTGTATGTGTACATAATGAAACTAGATAGGGGTTCATGAAAGGGGAAGAAAAGATCCAAAATAGTAAGAGAGAATAATGGAACACATGAGCAATGAGAACACAATATGGGACTTTGAAAGGTAAGTTTGGGAACCAGGTAGAAGGATGCAGGGGGTGGAGGGGGCAGGAGGGAAGGATATGAATAGGAACAGAGTAGAATGACACATATAAAAATGAAATAATGAAACCCACCACTTTGTATGCTAACCATAAAGTGAAAGTAAAAAAAATTAATAAACACAGATGGTCTAATTGCAGAAGGAACAGTAACTCAGTTTACTGACCATATTGCATTGATTGAGAAACCCACTCCAAAGTCCTCCAGAACTTTGCTGCTAGCTCATGCCAGTGCTTGTAAATACTCTAGTCTTTCCTCATGCTTGCCCCTGGCTGTTCAGTCATTTTGTTCTCTTCCTTACTGCTATTAAAACTATCAAAATATCATAGATTTATGCCTATTCAAATTAAAAATAGCTATCAATGGTTTCATTAGTATAGTAGTAATTCCACTTCCATGTGAATTTTGAGAAATTTGCTTATTAGTGAAAGCTCATATTAAGTGAATTATACATTTGACTTCTTCATGCCTGTTAAATGTATTTGTGCTCCTCTTATCTATTTCTGGGCCCTCAATAATGTTTTCTCTAGATTTAAAAAAAATATTAATTAAGAAAGATTATGGTTTTCTCATTGTAATTTAAAATTCATTATATCCTCTGGATTGATGACTCCATACCAGTCACATAAAGTGTATTAAAAAAATCTAATAATCTACCCAAAAGTACATGTGAAAATGTTTTTAATCTCTTTGTCTGCCTGCCCTCCTTTGATCCCCATCACTCTCCCCCCCCCTTCTTCTTTTCCTTTTTTCTCCCTCCCTTCCCTGGCATCACTGTGGCAATTTCCCTTGGCTATTCTTATCTGTTCTGTTGTTTAATTGAATAGATTATTGCCAGAATTTATTTATTTATAAGGAGAGAGAGGAAAGAGGAGAGAGAGAGAGGGAGGGAGAGAGAAAGAGAGAAAGATAGGGCCTCTAGCCACTGCAAACAACTTCATATGCATGTACTACTTTGTACATTTGGCTTTACATGTGTACTGGGGAATAGAACTTGGGAAGTTAGATTTTGTAAGCAAGAGCCTTAAATGCTGAGCCATCTCTTCATACCCCAGAATGTTTTATAAATTAATGTAAATTATTTGAACTTATTTAAGTCTAATTGCTGAACTCAAAAGAAAATAAAAATTAAAAATTCTAGCATAGACCCACTTTACTATCTTAGTAAATAAATATTTTAAGTCCAAACAAAAATGTGATGATGGGGACATTTTAAAAAAAAAACATTAATTATCAAAGTTTTATGGATACTAATGTTAAATATTAATATCAAATATTGTTATTGAAATTAAATACTGTTACATTTTTACTTCAGACAGAAAACATATAATTATAGCATTTAACAGTAAAATTAATTCTGCTATATTACAAACCATAACTGAAGTTCAGACTAAGATCTAAATAAGATAACTTTCTATAAAATATTTTAATATCAATGTTGTCAAGATGCCATTTAAAAAATCTACAGAAATTTTATTTTTTATTCTAAATATATAGCTATGTAGGGTATGATTATAATTTCAGAATCCACGTGTTTTTAGTAAACTGATATGTTCTACTATGTGATGCTTTTCTTTCCTTCATTCCTTTACTCAACCTTTCCTAAGTTGTTACTATTTTGTGCTCTGTTAAATGGCTTGTCACAGGTGAATTCACAGGTTGACCTTTGAGATAGAGGCTGTGTTCACATTAGCTGTGTTCTAAAGACTGTTACTAGAGTGCAGCCTGCCTTCCTGTTAAATTTCCTCTCCAAGTGTTTTACTATTCAATGATTTCATTTTCTTCATTACTTTCTAATAATTTCCCACCTATCTCAAAATATATCAAAACTGATGGCCAAGGCCTCATGTGGCAGAACTTCTACCTGTCTCTCCTGTCCTGAATTTGTCTGGGCTCCATAGCAGAATGCCAGGGGTGGGCCACCCCAAGAACCAGAAATGCTCCACACTTCTGAAGATGGTTTGAACTCACAAAACCATCAGGGTTGGTTTCTTCAGACACTCTTTCTTGTTTGCTCGATGACTGCCTTTCCCTGGAGACTAGTCACAAGTTTTTCCTCTGTGCTCTGTGCTGTCCTACTCCCAATTTTTTTTTCTGATAAGAACACCAAGCCAGGTGTCATGTCTCTATCTTGTCATCTGAGCACTGGGCAGACATAGGTGGAAGACTTGATTTGTGTTTGAGGCCAGACTGGACTAGTGTGAATTCTAGGACTACCTGGGCTAAAGTGTAACCCTGTCTCAAAACCAACAAATAAACAATCAAACAACAGCTACTACTAGTAATACTGGGTGTACTTCTTTGAGGTGTGCCTGGAAATCTTGGGTGGGATGAGAAGCCCTGAAGAGTACAAATGAAGGATAGCATGCATCATAGAGAAACCATCTAGACTATTCAGATTCACACTTGTGATGGCCACTGTTAATAATTTACCCAACAATTATGCAAAGAACAATGAATAGATCCATCCTCACTTCTGAAAACTTGGGAGGTGCTGGGTTTTTCCTTTGAGAATGTCCACCCCCAGGACAGCTGGACATTTCTTCGAATATTTTGCTATCAAAAAATCCCCCCAGAAATCTGTAATTTCACAATTCTGGATCAAATAATAAGTAATTATTACCACCACCTGTTATGTCATAAAACTTTTGGAATGTACACACAGATATTGGTTTTTGTCCACAGATTGATATCATGTCAAAAATTGTAAAGTACAGTTAAAAAGAGAAGCCAAGTTATTAATAATTAAAGAGTGATTTATTTTTGACAGTCAAAGATTGAACACGTTAATTATGGTGAAATACAAGATTTTATGAAGTTACTTAATAGAAGTTGGTGTAAGCATGGCAGATTTAAAGAAGTGAAATCATCTCACCAAATCACATAATTTATTTCAGCTCTGCTTTCTCTTTTATTTGAAAACTCAGGATGTCAAAGTACTAGAAATCACAATTTATCTTTTAAATCATAAAGTATGTTTTCTTCTTTGATAATGTGGTTTTCCAAGAAATAAAAGTGTGCATTACTTTTGAAGAAAAATATGATTTCTGACTGATAAGATTTTTTTAAAACACAGGTAAAAACATTTAAGAAATGTTCTATACAACAGAAGAGGCATGGCCTTTGCTGAGGATTAGAATTAAAGACTTCACGTGACATGTAATGTTACAGAATATGAATAAGCTTGGAATATTTTTTTATTCTTTTTTAAAAATTAATAAGTAGAAACTTTGTATGAATAAGTCATGTGTTGGGTACCACCATTTCCCTCTTCCCTGCCCCATTTCGACTGAGGGCCCTCCTCAGTGGGATTACTGGAATACTCCATGGGGTGTTAGGCATTGAGTTGTACAAGCAACAGTTAGTGGGTGTGGAAGACAATGCCTCTGGATATTCCTCCCCATTATGGATCTTACAATCTTTCCACCTTCTCGTCCACAAAGTTCCAGGAGCCATGATGGGTAAGTTTTAAGTATGCTTTACTGATGAGCTCTTAGCAGCCTCTTGTTTTCTGCTTTAGAATGATTTGAGTATTTTAGGTGTCTGCTCCATCACCCTGGCTCAGGTTGTTGGGCTGCTGTGGAAGCACCACACTTGCTCACCTTGTCACTTCCTCTGTGATTTTACCTGGGCCCTCGATGATGTGTTAGGGGTGGTTCATCTCCTGTCAGGGAGTCAGCTAGCATTTCTGATCTTGGTGTTATATCGAAGAAAAATTAACTGGTAAGTGTCAAACTATAACACTTTCCAAGGGCTTCCATTAAAACCCATTTTAAAAGTACTTTATTATCTCTTAGTATGATTAATTTACTTCATCAGGATGGAAGACAAAAAGCTTTATAAAAATATGACCACATGTGAATGTTCTTTGATTCAAAAAAGAAAGCAACAAAAGGGAAAAATATTTGATCCCTAACACGCATTTTATTGGTATGTGATTTGTGTTAGCCCCTCAGTCAATAATCAATGAATAAAATTATCAAATTTTAGGTCACAACATCTTTTTTCATTTCTTATTTTTTATTCCCAAGGTTGATATTTTTCAGTTTACAAAACTCTTGTAAGAGCTTTGCTGGGGGAGAATAACCAGAGACCTTGCCCCCCTCAGCAACAACACACAATGTGTGTGGGGGACATGGGTACCTCTTGTGCAATTCATAACCCCTACCCCAAGAACAGATCCATATGTATACCAAGAAGGTTCCCCAGTGGGTTGAGGACAGAGAGGAGGAAAATGGGGGTACCATTACAAGAGATTTGCTCATACAATGTATCTAAGTATTGATAGCAAAGATATTAAGAAACCTCTAGGACTAATTTTTGAGGTCCCATCCTTGTACTGTGTTTATTAAAAGCAAGGAAAATGCAAATCAAAGCAACAATGAGATTCTTTCACCTTACTCAATTCAGAATGACAATCATTAAAAAATCCAACAATACATGCTGGCATGGATGTTCCCAGAGGTGGGGGAGGAACCCTCATTCACTGCTGGTGGGAATGTGAACCTGTACAACCACTAGGGAAAGCATTGTGGAGGCTCCTGAATAGGATGGATATAGAGCTACCAGTGGACCCAGCTATCCCTCTACTGGGCATCTACCCTTGAGATTTCATGTCTCAGCACAGAGACATTTGCTCAACCATGTTTATAACAGTTCAATTCATAATAGCTAAGAACTGGAATCAATCCAAATATCCATCAATGAATAATGGATATCAAAGTTGTGGTACATATGCATGATGGAATTCTACTCAGCTGAAAAGGAAAATGACATAAAAACAAACACTTATGAAAGTCTACTAAATGAAGCATCTGCTGTCAGAACTTGTGGCTTCATCAGCTCTCAGGCCTGCTGCTTCCCAACCAGCAAATGCTACTGAGAGTAGATAAGGAAAGGTCACTCCAGAGAAGTCTGCATTGGACATGATGCTGTCATACCCTGGAAGCTAGCTAGCACAGGAGACAGTCACCCAGTCCACTCACTGAATCTGCGCAGCTGGTTAATGAGCCTGAGAAGAAATAGGACAAATCTTATTTATTTGGCCAATCAGTCAACTAAGCTTGTGTTTTGGACCAACTGCTAGCTTGCTACCAATCGTAATAGTCACTCTACCAGGGGACCTCTTTGGCCAAAGTAGAAATGGTACAACTGTGTTTATGATTATTAAAAGTCTGGTTGAAACTGATTCAGGCTTCCTGGCTGGGGCCAGGCCTCCGGCTGCCACTGTAGTTTCCTTGGTTGCTTCTAGCAGTCTCAAGACATCTGATATTGGCCAAGAGCAGTTTGGCTATTTGTTGGACTGGAACCTTTTTGCTCAAGACAGCAAGAGAGAATCCCAGAGCAGTTAAATGAGAAGGCATATTGCCTCAACCCCAATGTCGCGGCTTATTTGCAGGAAAATGAACATCCGTAGGATGGCTTCCCATATAAACTTATAGGACTTACCATTAACAATGACAGCAGTTTAAACAGACTGTAAGGATGCTTTAATCCCTGCCAAGTGACCAGGCAGAGGTAAGGACCTCTGGGCAGTCTCACTAATACTAGATAGTATATCGCATCACCCCTCACCCTCAAAGACACACACACACACACACACACACACACACACACACACCCCTTATCTAAGGTTAAAGGTGAATACCACTGTACTTTAATTGACTTAAAACTTTTGTATTAAAAATACTGAGGATCAAACCCAAGAACTTTATACATAGTAAGAAAATGTGTTCTATCCCTGAGCTGTTACAACCCCAGCTTCCAATTTGTTTTGATAGTGGCCAGTCTAACAATAACATAATGTCTCAGTATTATTTTAATTTGCATTTAAACAGTCTTTTGATATATTTATGTGTATGTTATATGCAGGGATATATATGTGTGTTCAAGCACATGTGTCTGTTTGTGTATATGTATGTGTGTGTATTTGTGCTTTTGGAGACCTTCAGGTTGACCTTAGGTGTCTTCCTTTATCTCTCCCCTCTTTATTTATTAAGGCAGGATATCACGTATGAACTCAGAATTCTATAATTTGGCTGGTCCACTAGCCATCTTTATCCCATCTTCACCTCCTGAGTGCTGGTGCTGGAATTACAGGTGGATTGTCATACCACCCAGCCTTTCTTCAGATGCTGGTGCTCGGAACTCATCTTCACACTTGTGTGGTAAGTGCTTGCTCATCTGAGGCAGCATCCAACATTCTTGTAAACATGTAGAAAACATTTGGGCAACATTTAGAAAAGGTAGCCAATATGGAAAATTCCAAAGATTCTTACCTAGAGACCCAGAATTGAACTTCCCTTAAAAAGCCAGGTGTGAGTTACATAGGTGTACTTTCAGCCATGGGTTTTTTGGGGGGGCGTCTGCTTTAGATGTGATACATAGTTTGTTAGATGAGATGTATGTTGCCTGCTTCGCCTGGACTTTCCTCCATGGTCCAGTCATTTATATTCTTTGCATATGCCATGTAAATATTAAGTTTGTAGTCTTTCATATCAAGTCACCCTAAATAATATTAATTAAATAAATATTATGATATTTGTATACTATGTGATGGTGATGACAATAATGGACTCAGTGTAGATAGGAATTTAGCAAGGTGAGTAAGATGATCATATTTTACTTAAGACCATTTTACATCTGTAAGCATGGAGTTTGTGGCCAGGAGTTGTTTCAAAATGTGTCCTAAATTCAAATTATCTCCTGGAGTGTTGCTATTCTGGGGGCTTTAAAAATCTAATTAAATTAAAGGAACATTTGGAAATTGCCTAAAGTACTTACACAAGCAGTTTTTGTAAAAACAATAAGAAGTAAATAGCTATTTTAATGGGAAAAACATTCAGCCATGAAGTCATTTTTTTCTTTTTCTTTTTTTACTATAATAAAAGTTTGTCTGGGGTCTATTCAAAGATACAGCAGCCAACATCTCCACAATATCTTCTTGAATTCACTGAAACATTTCTATAATAATGGGGACACAGATAATGATATCTGCAATATGATGTGTTCCCTTTCATGAATGCTTGCTGTAGAGCACTCACTGAGGGAGGAGTTAGAGGCAGAAATGTGGACGAGATTTTAGAGCAGAAACAGAAAAGTATTAGGAATTAGCAAAGATAATTATGTGAAACTCTGGCAGGGATGAGAGATAATAAATTTGACATTAGTTATCATTGATTTCAAATTGAGGTAATGATGTTGAAGACACTCCAAGCAGCTCATTGGGAAGAGGAACTGGACCAGATAAAGAAAATCTTGCAAAATGATGTAAATTGGGATGAACGAATGATTCATTTCCATTTTCTAGTGTATTGTATGCATGCATTGCACAATAAAATATTTTATAATAACGAAATATAATTTTACAAAATAGATTTAGTTGAATGAGAATATGGTCAGTAGATTGCCTTGTGTAAACATTTCAGGAGAAAAAAAGAAGAGAAAATGGTTAATACATAATTTCATATGATAAGTAGGAAAAACATGATATCAAATGTCCTAGCAAAGGAGTAAGCATAAATGTCAAATGAATGTCATTATCAACAATGAATGATCTTGCTTATTGGGTTTAACCAGGTTTTATCCTGTTTTTTTTTCCCAAACCAAACATCTGCATACCTTCTACATGTATTTAATTGTAAAATCAGTATTTTTGGACTTCAGGCATTGATGCACTTATTAACCAGATGAAGTTTTGTTTATTTATCCTGGTTCCCAAACACCCATGGCCACTCAGCGCAATATAATTTACTATCCAAAATCCAAAAGAATACAGTTGATGCATAATAATTAGATGAGCAAAATAAAGGGAATGCATAGAAACATGTTTGCTATATATATATTTAGCAGAAGTTAGGGTTCTGAACTAGTACCAAATTAAAGCAAGGCTTTGGAAGAAAGAAAAATCAAAATCTTAAAACACACATTTTGGAATAATTTATTTGTGTTAATGTTCTCTAGAACAATATTAGATTTTTTTTATAATTTTGGTAAAAATAAAGTTTCCCTTTCTTTAATCTGTGTTTACATTCCATAGCTTTAATTTAGAAATCTAAATGCAAATGCCAACTTTAAAATTCTAGTAATTTATAATTATATTACTAATGAAAGGATGGAATTGGCAGACCGTATAATATTTTTTAGGGGCTGGGAAGATGACTGGTTAAAGGCACTTTCTTGCAAGATTAGTTTATGGCAGTCCAACAATAGCAGTCTGAAGGCCGAAAAGCCAAGGAACTGGAAAGCTGCTCAATCCACATAGCTGGATGCCTCAACAGTTCCAACAAGCACTAAAGGCCTATGGCTTTCTGGAGAGTCAGTGGTCTTCAGTCTACCTTGGAAGCTGGGTTCCAATGCCAATGAAGAATAGTGGAACAGGACAGATGCACTTGCAAGTGAAGGCACTCACCAGCAAGCAGCACCTGCAGTCAGGCAGGAGGAAGGGGCTCTTTCCTCTCAGAGCTTCTTTACTTACATAAAACCACTAACAGGAGGGTCACCCACACTTGGGGAAGGGCTCATTCTGGAAGAAGGAACTCCTGCTTCAGTCAATCCTTCCTCAGAGGCCTGCCCAAGAGGAATGTCTCTAGATTTCCAATCAGATCAAGTAAACAACAGAACTTTGCCCAGGTTTAATTCCCTAGCCATCCAGAAACATACACATTAAAAACAAGAGAGTTAGATACAAAAGTTGTCAAAACACCTAGTGTTCAATTATAGCAGCAAGAGGCACTGGCACACCCCATATACACAACACACACACAAATAAATAAAAATAATAATAATTATTAGACTTTTGACTAAAAAAACATTTTTTAGTGTTTGCTATGAAAATACTCATTTTGTTTCTTATCATAAATATTCCTCATATTTAATGTAATGAGCTACTAGTAGGTCAGCCTAGACTAGAGTGAGACCCTACCTTGAAACAAACAAACACAACAAAAAAGAAAACTGCTCTCTCTATACCATTGGGATGGAATTCTAATCTGCCCCTGAACTCACCTTAGGGCTGGAATCCAAGATCCACTCCTAGTGATATCTCCTCCAGCCAGACAGCTGGAGATCCAAATTTCACATTTAATTTTAATAAAACACTCATCTTTCAGGCCGGGCCATACATTTATACTATCACATTCAAACTACCATAGCATTTCTACACTTTTTGTGTTGTCCCTCTATTAAGTTTTTAGTTCATTAGAAACATTGAAAAGAACCAATAAAAAACCCATACCATAACAATAAAACACTCAAATTTAAGGAAGTATTTGATCTAAATACATTTTCCAATCTTTACATATTGTTTTTAGAAGGGCAAGAACTATAAACACAATTTTCCATTGTGTGGGTTTGTAAACTGTATGCTATACATGTATTAATAAAATGTAAAATTCAGATCCTTATAAAGTTCCATATATTTTAACAAGTTATAGACATGTAAAGACATCTAAAACTATAACAACCTTTAGGAACAAGATTTAATACTTTTAGAACCCTCGGAATCTTGCTTAAGTGGGTTTTACACTGAGAAAAAAGAAAAACACATACTGAAGGCATGCCCAAAACATCATTACAAGTTCCTGAAGGGAGGGACATGGAGGATTTGCAGAGAAAATATGGTGCCAATGACTGAGGAACTTCTAGAATAATTCATCCTCTTCTAGGCAGGGCGCTTGAGGGTGTAACTTTCCTTTATTTATTTATCTATTTATTAATTTATTGGCAAGGGGCCAGAGAGGGGGGGTTGCATACCAGGGACTCTTGCCACTGCATATGAATTCCACATGCACATACCACTTTGTTCATCTGGTTTTTATGTGGACACTAGAGAATGACCTGGACCATCAGGCTTTCCACGGAAGAAGCATCTCCCTAGCCATGTTATTTCTGGTTTAAAAGAAAAACTTTTACAGATTAAACTTATCAGTATTGTTTCTGGCAATAGTTTTTACTTCCTTTGGCATATATATATATATATATATATATATATATATATATATATATATATATATTGCTTTTCAATTTTAATGTTTTCTGAAAAAGTTTTTTTGTTACATTCCTTTGGAATTATTAAACACAATGTGTTTTCCCTTTATCTCTCTTTAATCCCTTCTCTCTCTTACTTTGAGGCATACCCTTGATCATTGCCTGCTTTGAAATTTACAAGAATAAAATTATAAAAGAGCTTTAAATCTTAAAAGGAATTACATTTTAACAAAAAGTGAAAGTATTTTTTTCTATTTTATGTTTTGAAATGTGTATAATTGAACTATTAAAAGTTACTTTTATAACATACCTCATGAATTGTAAAGTTCTTTTTTTTTACTTTAATGCTTGAGTGAAGCTTAAACTTACAAAAATACCCAAGTAAGTATAGTTTTCTTAATTCAGAAAATAATTTATTTTAACAGATATTAATGTTGATTAGGATATCAATTTAGATTCTAATATATTACTGTTAATGTACATGAATCTTGTTGAATCCAGGGATTAGCAATATATTGTTTTATAGGAGCACTTTTAGAAATCTTTTGTTCTGGCTAAGGACATAGCTTACTTGGTAAATAGCTTGCCTCTCAGGCATGAGAGCCCATGTGTTACTCCCTGTATTCACGTAAAAATAGCTTCCACTCAAACACACCCATTTATTATTTGGCCTTCATGTTCTCCTCTAGGGTGATTTTATTGGCATGTAAATAAGTATGCTTCATGAGAACTGGTTTAAGTAGTATTTTCTGACAAAGTATAAATGTAGAAATTCTTTCTCTCCATAAAAAAATCACTTTAAGAGTTTAGAAATTCCTGTGATTATGCAGTTCACTTTACTTCACCCTGGTTGTTTCCCCATTTTTTCTAGAGATGCCTTGTTCATATTAACCATAAAGAATAGAGGGAAACATATTTGAAATATATGCATGATAAGATTACTCTTCACTTTGACTAGACCACTTAAGGCAAATGTCCAAGCCCAGGCCAAACACACTGTACAGAGAGAAGGCTGTGAACTGTCAAGATAATAAAGCTTCAAACTGTCATATGTATGAGCTCTCTTCAAGGCCTGAGTCATGTCTTCATATGTGCATATTTTTTTTTTACTTTTCCTTTTTTCTGGTAAAAAAAAGGTTACTTTAACATCAATCAGTTAAGACCTCAGTAGTTTTGAAGTGCATTCTGTTTCCTGTTCTTTTTGGTCATGGCCAGGCCTCTTGTGAGATCTTGCTAAAGAGACTTGATTCAGATCTGATTTGGGGTTAATGAGAGATATGTGTGTGATTTGTAGTCACTTTCTTCATTAGTTTGTATCTTTAGTTCCTGGCTCTCCTCCTGGCTTAATAAGCACTGTGCTTAGGTTGACCACATTATGTCTGACACTGGAAGCATGTGTGTAGTGGTGGCAAAAAACTAGAAATGTGAAAGCAAGAAATTATTGTGTGGACTATTCTTCTAATAGAGGTCTCCTATGTTTGGACAGGAAGCACAGGTAGCAAAACATAGCTCACTTTGTGTCAGTAACTTAAGTGTCTGGACTGTCATTTCTGATCCCAGAGTGCTGGAACCACTCCAATCCCCTCTCGTGGCTTCTCTGCCGTCAGGATGACTCTCTGCAGCCGTCTTCAGCTCCTTCTGCACCTTAGGCCTGGGACTCTTCCTCCATCTCTGCTCTTGGCAGCCCTGTACTTTTGGGGTTTCATCTCTTTGCTGAGTCCTTTCTTCTGCAGACTCAGCTTCCCTCTGTGCCTTCTGAGTATTTCTGTAGCATTCTCTGCACAGTCTCTACTCCTGGCTTTTCCATAACTCTTCAACCCCTAGTTACCCGTTTATCTCACTCCACCAGTGATAAATACCACAGGAAGGCAAAAATCACTTGAATGACAATTTACTGAGGTCAGCCCTGCAGCACCAGAGACAGGATCTCCCACCCTTAGGTGAGTAGGATGAAGACCACTTTTGTAGCCAGCCTTCTCTGGTCGGCCAACCAAAACCATTTTGCTTATTCAGTCTTTGCAGGAGACTAGTCCTCCTGCCTTAGCCATCATGGGAGGGCAGGGGCTTCTCCACAGCTAGTTTGAGTCACATGCAGAGAGGTGATGAGAAGTGTCTGTAAAGGAAGTGGTTAAGGAGCATCTGAAGTTGCCATGACAATACTGAAGTCTCCTGGAGCCATTGTAGGTGTGGAATCAAGAAGAGGAATCTTGGCTCCACAGCAGGTCTGTTAGTCACCATGGCTCTGGCAGTTGGAGCTAAGTTTTTCATCTCAGTTTCCAAGACTAGTGTGAAGCTTCCTTCAGGTGTTTGTGGTTAGCTCAAAGCCTCTCTGAGTAACTGAGGTGGTTAATCTTCATTAGAATCACCATGGAAACAAATATAAGACTGTTTCCAGAAAAATTTCACTGAGGGGAAAATAGCCACCCTGGTCTGAGGCCCGGGACTAGATCCAAAGAAGACAGTGAGCTCAGCACTTCCATTCATCTGTCTCTAGGATGGCCTGTCAGCTGTCATTCTACCTCTTCACCTGCTCTAGCTAGCAGTTCCTGTCATTAAAAAAATTACAAATTAAAGGAGTTCTTATAACAAAGATCTAACATGAAATCAGCATTCTTCTTCAGTGAGTTACTTCTAACAAAGATTAACACTTATGTAGCTGAGAATCCAATTATCATCTATAATTTTATAAAATGTAAGATTAGTTTTACCTAGTGCAAATCCCATTTTATTTCTAAATCATAAACTTTTCCCTTTTAGATGAGAATCACATGAAACAGAATTTTTTTGTGAAATGGGGCCTGTAGCAGAACTAAAAATGGCGGATGCTTATCAATAATAATATAACATGTGCTTCAACACTGCAAGATCAAAAACCAAAACATTCATATTTTCTAAAATTTATAAGAAATACTTTTCAAAAGATATACATGTTGTAAAGAAAGAAAAATGTATTATAGTTATGAACAATTGGTCTTCTCTAATTTTTTTCTGGATTTTATTGTATTCATTGCATTTCAGTCAGCTTTCAAAAATTTAAGTAATAATTGATTTTGAATAATTTGCTATTTTAATAACTATTTTTTCTTTTGCATTACAATTGGTATTAATTGAAAAATACTTTGTAAAGACAGCACCAATATTTTAATAACTTCTGAACTGTAAAACCTTTGATTCTCCAGACTAGTACAGTTCCATACATGGCTTCATTCCATAGAGTCATTAAGATTCCACTTTGGAGCCAAAAATAGATCACTGGACATGATTTCTACTGAGAAAACAGAAGTTTAGTGTTCTTTAAAAAAGTTTTAAATCAAGATAAATTACATAGCAGATGAAAATAGCAGTTACTTGAGTGTTTGAAGATAGTTTTAATAAAGATGTGTATAGTCATCCTTGTGTGACAATAGAACCACGATGATGCATATCCTATCTGCATTTAAAATTATTTTCATCCTCTAATAAAAAAGTCCCATCAGTGGGAAATGTCTAATATGTATTCAGTATTTATTAAATAAATGAAAACATATAAATTTACTCAGTTTATTTTTGAATGTTTGCTTACTAAAATAGTTGAGTTATATCTGTATTTCCTATGCTCATTTTGTCTTGCTGGAAATATATATAGCTTAGAAAATAGAACATTTCATGCTGATTAGGGAGACTATAAGACCTGAAGAAATTTTCTTGGATCAGTAGATCCTGAGCTGTTTATCAAAATAGTGCCTCATTCTGATACCCGATAGCAACATATCATGTGTGTCTTTTTTGGGTAACTTGTGGTTACGGTGGCTAGTGTCAGTGTAAGGTCACTTTGCAAGAAGAAGAGAACCCACTAAACGAACTGGTCCCATTCCTTTTTTTCTGGCTAAACTCATTCTGGGTTTCTCTTCTAGGGGAAATCAACCAGAAGTCAAATGAATGGGAAGCTGTTGGCCTGAGTCACACAGGCCTCTCCACTGGTGTAATGCTGGATGGAGGTCAGGTATGAAGTCACACAGGCCCCCTCTGCTGACATGAAGCAGGATGGAGTTCAGATAGGAAGGATCTGGTATAAAACAGGGTATAGATCAGATATTAAGGAACAAAACAGCACTGATACTAAATATGACAAAACAATGCTAGTGAAACAAACAGAATTTGAGGTGGAAATATAAATGTGTTTTAATTGACTGGCTACTTAGCGACATAGAGGTCAGTCATGCATATTTTTGCATAAGAGAGAAAGAATTTTCTGAGGCTGAGTCCCTCTTCTTAAGACATATCTGTCATTATTCAGATTTTTCTCATATTTATTATTTCTGAGGTGATTTTACCATCAGTACTCCAAATCTTAAACATAATTATTTTTAAAGAGTATATACAATTCATTTTATAAATTCACTAATAAGAAAATACAAAGTATAAGAAAATTCTTTTACAGGATGAAGAGATGTCTCAGAAGTCAAAGGCACTTGTCTTCAAAACCTGGTTGATGTTCATTTTCCCCAGTACTCAGGTAAAGTCAGACCCGCCAAGTGGCCCAAGGGTCTGGAGATCATTTACAGTGGCAAGTGGCCTTGGCTTGCCCAAACTCATTCTCTCTTTGTCTGCCTCTTTCTCTCTGCCTCTATCTCAAATAAATAAAATATATAAAAAAGAAAATATTTTTAGAGAAAAAAAATTTTATTATTTCTTATAACTATCTTTTACTCATGCTCTTGAAGAGACTATATTATAGTTACCTTCTGGGACAAAGCACCCAACCAAAAGCAGCTGATAGGAGAAAAGTTCCATATTTTCACTTGTAGTCTTGAAAGGAAGTTCCATGACAGCAGAGGAAGGGATGGCATGAGCAAAGGTTGGACATCACCTCTATAACAGCTGGTTAGAAAGCAGCAGCAGGAGAGAGAGAGAGAGAGAGAGAGAGAGAGAGAGAGAGAGAGAGAGAGAGAGAGAGAGAGAGAGAGAGAGAGAGCCTGATTCTAGCAAGAGGGAGCTGGCTGTAACAATCCCTTAATTACCCCAACAACACATCTACACCAGGAAGGCTCCCCGCCCCAGAATAATCATCAGCTTCCACCAGGTATTCAAAGCATGCAAGTTTATGGAGGAAGTCTAATTCAAACCACAGCAGACCATAAGAGAGTAAACTACAGTTTGAAATTATAGACTTACTATAAATAAAAGAATTATATTTGTTGTACTTTAAAATGCAATTGCTTTTAAAGAAAATTTTGACATATTGATTAGATTCTTACTAAATGGAAGCTCAATCTAAAAAGAGATTCCACATTGTCATTGATAAGATACAGCCACATTTACTGTATACAAAAGCCCCAGAAGGTCTTGGTGGAGGTTGTAGGTATGCTCAAGAGAAGAGTAGGGAGGAGAGAGAAAATGGACCAGTGGAAAGCTGATGTCTGCAGTTTTCACCAGTCATCTTATGCTGTTGAAGACAGTGGGTCATTGAGTGTTTCCAAGAAATATGCCATGCCACATTCCTGGAAATCTGTGTCAAAGATTTTTAAATATTAAAAAAATCAAAAATATGGGCTTTCACAAACATTCATTCCATTGCAAACCAATTTTAGTGGGCTTTTTGGTATGGTTTTGCCATTTCATAACACTAAATGCTCTGTAAAGAGCCAGAATGAAGCATGTGTTCTAGGTGGATTCTCATCTGGCTGTTGGCCTTTCATCAATTTGTCTCTATGTCTACTTTAAACAGAATGGGGTGTTTTTTTTCCTTTTTCAAGTTTCAGTATCATGCAAGTTTGATATCTTTAACGTGTGTGTGTGTGTGTGTGTGTGTGTGTGTGTGTGTGTGTGTTTTCCTACTAACTGATGCCATCATGAGCATGGATTATCAGAAATTTAGGACTAAAGAGTACAGAGTTTCTGAAAGAAAATACATATTTAAATGACATTTTATATTTTCTGGCTATGAATTTTTCAAACAATCTGAAACTTAGCAGTAAAACCTTTGCACAGTGACCACTGGGCTATGGCCTATGATATTCCAGGGCACATGATGGCATCATTTCTAAAGCAACCAGCAAAATCACTTAGTTTACAGTTCTTTAAATTAGAATACTTACAACTCAGTACTTTGTGTCAAACTTGGTCTCATTCAACTTTGAGAAACATTTAATGCTTATAAGTGTTAGTTATATATGAAGAACCCAAGACCTAAAAGTTAGGTACTACATCTAAAAACACAAAGGCAGGCCATGAATTTAGGAGGTCTTACTTACTCAAGTATCTGCACTATTAATCATGCATGACACTGCCTCTCAGAGAGGAGGCAGGGCACATGTTTCTGCTGACAATGAAATTTTTAGCCATTAAACACATGAAGGACTTTTTGATTAAGATACCTGAGACTTGCTTATACGACTTTAAGTCTGATGAATAATTGGAATATTCATTTACCTTCTCTGTGTAATGTCAATTACATAGAATCCCTGTTTCTAATTTTTAAAACATATATCTATTTTTACAACAAATATCTAGTCTTCTTTGAAAATGCTTTTGCTTTTTACTGTTCAGAGAGTTTCAAGTATAGATGAATATTTAAATATTTAAAATATAGGAAGCCTGAGTGGCATCTTAAATACAACCATTTGGTAAATGATTTTCTGGAATCCATTTAGAGAATCATTTTTTAGCTGTGCATACTATAACTTTGAAGTGTTTCTTTCCTGGAAAATGATAATTTTATTTTAGATATTTATGTCTGAAATAATTTATAGTTGTATGGTTCCATTAGTCAATATGCTGCTTTCATCTTGCCAAAGTTTACCACAAATAAATATGTCTACATTCTTGGCTATCCTTTTCTATGCAATATTTATAATTATTGCTATTGATTTTATTAATGCAGCAGCATTCTATTTTAATTTTGAAATACATTCAGAAAAACTAAGTTCCAAATGTGAGTAAAATTGAGAAATACTTTTAAGTCTCCTACTTGTTATAACATTTACTGAGGAATGTTTTTTTATGGAAAATGCATTGAAGCTCAGGAAATAATGAGACCAAGGGAAATCAGTTGAGACCATGTAAGGTGCTTTATTTATTATTCTCTAGTGTTCTTTTTAATCCAGATTGCTGTGTGAAGACAAGCATTGATTTCTTGCAGATTTCTCGATTCTGATACAGCACCTATCAAGACTACGTTTCTTACTGGCTTAATAGACTTCCTTGTCTTCTGCTCCATGTTGCTGCCTAGCTTTACTTTGTCTCCACTGTTGGCATATTACAGCATTATCACACCTATTTTGCTGATGACATGATTCTATATATGTGACCCAAAAGACTCCATGATAAAACTTCTAAAGGTGATAAATACTTTCAATAAAGTGGCTGGTAACAAAATCAATACACGAAAATCAGTAGCCCTTCTATATGCCAAAGAAAAACATATGAAGAAGGAATTAAGGAATGCTATCCAATTTTCAAGAGCCACAAAAAATTAAGTACCTTGGAATATCACTAACCAAGGAAGTAAAACACCCATACAAAGGAAACATAAAAACACTAAAGAAAGAAATTGAGGGGGATGCAAGAAGACGGAAAGTCCTCCCATTCTTATATATTGGAAGACTGAATGTTGTGAAATGGCCATCCTACCAAAATTATTATCCATATTCAATACAATTCCAACATAAATTCCAACCACATTCTTCAGAGAGATAGAAAAAGTAGTCACAAAATTCATATGGAAAGACAGAAGGTCTCAGATAGACAAAAATATCCTCACCAAAAGAAATACATCGGCAGGTATCACTGTACCTGATTTCAGGAAGTATTACAAAGTCTTAGCAACTAAAACAGCATGGTACTGGCACAAAAACAGACTCACAGATCAATGAAATGTAAGACCCAGTCTTAAATCCAAGCAACTATAGCTGCCTTATCTTTAACTATGGCACCTAAAATATACACTGGAGAAAACACAGCATTTTCAACAAATGCTGATGGAGAAATTGGCTAACCCTATGTGGAAGAATGAAATTAAACACACTTCTCTCACCCTATGTGAAAGTCAACTCCAAGTGGATTGTCATAGTCAGCCATATACCATGGGGATGAATCTCCAAACCAGGCACAGTTTATGGGAGGAAAAGATTAATCGAAGCTTCAAAACCAGGGGAAGTTAGAGAGAACCCCATCACCAGCACCACACAAAACAACAGCAAAACAGACAAGAGGAAAGATTTCTTTTCCCTTTATATAGTCTGTGGGTGGGGTCTTGAAACCCTATCCCAGACTTGTTTGCTTCCTCCTGGCTAACCATCATAGTGTTGGAAAGCCTTATGGCAGTTGCTGAAAGACAATGGTCACCAACAGCATGAATAGGCAGGAAACCTCGAATACTATGAAATCAACAGCCAGACAAGAAGCACACATTTGTGCAAAGTGACATGCATCTTCTACAGGTAACCAACTGTTTTCTGATTGAACACAAGGCTTGCTCAGCAGGACAGACTCATATCTGTACTGGAAACCAAGTCATCATCCCATGGTCTGGAAACACAGACTTCAGAGAGGAGCCCCCACTGCTCTGTGGAGAACAAGAGTGGGCTTGCTCACCAAAGATCTCTCAAACAATTTTGCATACTACCTTCAACCCAAACAGCTCTCATGCTTGGTTGGAGAATCTACTTTATTTTAGAAGTGACAGTGAAAATAAAGGAGAGTCTAGATCCACTGATAAGACATGAAGATTGTTCATTGCCCACCAGAAGAGATACCAAAGCTACCACATCTGCTAAGGCCCAGGAGACTTCACAGGAAGTGATATCATACATATTGCTCTTACTGCTCGCCTGACAACCAGCCCCTGGGTGATTGTGATAGATATGATTAATCAAAACCTTTTAAAGCATAAATTTCAAGGCTACAAAGAACTCAATGCTAAATCAGACTGCCCACAGGCCTGTCTTGGCTAAGGAAACACTGTGGAAGAGGTGGTGAAATGATTACAAGAGCCACAGAGTGGGTAGGAACTTGACCAAAAGCGAGCTGGGAGGTGGGAAGGAGGAAAGAGTTTTTCACTTACAGACTCAAATGACAGGAAAATACGATAGCATGAGCAGAGACAGGACATCACCTCCTGACCAAGAACAGGTGGAAAACAGCATCAGGAGAGTGTGTCAAACACTGGCAAAGAGAAGCTGGGTATAACACCCATAAGCCCACCCCCAACAATACACCAAGGCCACACCCACTCAGCAATACACCTGCAAAAAGGAATAAATTTCAACAGTAACAAGAATATATATACATATATATACATACATATATACGTATATATACATATATATATATATATATATATATATATATATATATATATATATATATATATATATATATATATACTCTCTTGCTGAAGTTACCTTTGTTGGGCAAGATTTCTTTTGAGGGGATATAGGCTTGCCTAGGGCTTATATCAGACTAAAAAGAGATAATCCTGGCTTGTTGCAAGATAAAGATAAAGATAAAGCCCTATGAGGGAAAAGGTATATTTAGGACAAATCTAGAGTCCAAACCTAAGATGTAAAAACAATTTGAAACTCTGGATGTCTGTGCTCACTAAGGTTGGGGGTGTTAGTTATTGGTATAGATATATTACATCAATGCCAGGAAGACAACTTCTGAAGCTGATTGTAGTAGCTAAGAGACCACCATGCATCTAGAGGATCTCCTCCAGATCAAGCTCTAGAGGACACCTGCCTGTGACAAGGAGGATACAGCCTACTCTATTCACTATACAAGCTGACTAATATACACATGACAGAGGCCTGAGAGACTCAACGTGGGATACCACGAAAAAAAGACGCGATGTCCATCAGTCCTACTAGTGTTTGCTGTTCTGATAAAAAAAATTATCTGCTTCTTATAACAACTTGTGCCTTATTAAACTCTATAAGTCAGAGACAGATACATGGTGAAGATCCTGACTCCTTCCATTTACTGGACCCTTTTGATGCTCTTCATGGTCCCTCAGCCCTTATATTCTTAGTCTGAAAAGTCCTAATACTCATCCAGGGTACAAAGGGGTTCTGCTCATGGGCTCAGCTGGTCCTTTGTTACTTGTAGTGGAGCCCTGTACTCAGAATTTAGTATTTACCCTTAAATTAAAGAAATTAAAGGTCCTTAAAAATGGGGAAATAAAATAGCTAATATAAGATCATCCTGTCCTGGAATGTAATGACTGATTTAACACCATCCTGTCCTAATTGTGCCCTGCATCTTAAACCTTTTATCTACGTTTATAAAAAATCAGATAGAGACAAAATATTACAGTTGTTATGTCAAAAACATCAATGGGCTCCCACAAGCTAAGGTAATAGACATAAGGTATTATATAGATGAAGAGGAAAGATTGTGGCAGAACAGAAGTTTACCTAGTGAAACTTAGGACAGTATTTATTAAAGGTGCCAAAAAATGTTAACTACTGAGAAACTGAAACTCTCCCTGCTCACAGCAGAAAATTAAAAATGGGTTAAGAAGATCGAGGCAAAATTAGTATCACATTAAGACATTTTTTAACTTTTTAGGCTTTCTAATTACATCACGCTAGAATTTCCTTGATGAATCTAAATATATTTACCATACAATAGCACATGAAAATATATGTATGAATCACTTTTAAAGTTATTTTCTCAGGTATTTGAAATATTACAATGTATTTGATTTTATAGTGTTATTATGATGTAGATTACATAGTTGAGAAATTCATATGAATATGTACTGTAATTATGAAGTGATCTCTACCCCTATAATTTCCTAAATGATTTCAGTGTGTCAAATTCTTTCATTCCATGAGATAACCATTTACTGGGTTTAAGAGAGGTGTTTATAAAATTTTAATGGGTTTTAATCACCTCAACTCTTGACAGAAGTCCAGTTTGCCTTCCTAAATATAGGAGGAAAGCTGTTGCAATGCTATTGCCTACACAAAAACAGAACAAAATGTACAGAAAGGTACCTGCTACTATTTTATAGATTTGTCTGGAGCAGAGGCAGGGCCAAGACTAGATCCAGCTCAGCTTAAGAAGATTAAGTTCATTGTTTTTCCTGTTTGTTTTCCTGTGTACTCAGGATCTTTAACTCATTGCTTCTTTCACAGATTTATTTTCTAACTGTAAGTTTACTCTTAAAAGATCTTAGGTCCTATTTCTCTCTCTCTCTGTCTCTCTCTCTGAGTTACAAAACTTAGTGGGTAAACAATGCGTTTTTATCCCGAATTCCCCAATTCCCCCCCTCCCCATCCCTGATCAGTTGGATATCTTCCTCCATGGGCTGTCTGTATTAGTCCTTGTGGCAAGGGATCCTGTATATCCTAGTACTCAGCCCGGTCTTCCTGGCCTAAGTGTGTTGTTACTGATGGGTGTCATGCCTCTGGACAGTCTCCCCCACCAGGGCTCTCACAATCTTTCTGCCCCCTCTTCCGCTCAGTTCCCTGAGTCGTGGTGGGTGAGTATTAAGGCTGCTTTAATGTTGCGAGCTTAGGGGTCCTTGTGTCGAAAATCCTTGGTTTCTGTCTCATTGGCCTATCCTGTGTTGATTGAATGGCTGTGGTTATAGGTCCCTTGTTCATCTGTCATTGTCTGCTGGGTTCCCTATGGATCCTCCACGA
>PVHP010017932.1:0-24006 GCA_004024765.1 Zapus hudsonius | reverse complement strand
AAAATCTGCATTTCTGCCATTGCATACATGCACCTCTCTCAGGTTTGATATGAATCAAGTATTTAATGAACACAGAAGAAAAACACATATTTTGCTAATGTTGCTTTTGTATTAGCATATATTGTTCTAGAAATATGATAAAATAAACATGTTATTTTCTGTGAACTATACCATATTAAAAAAACAATTCTTCAATGATCAGCTAAACATAAGAGTTAGTGTGAAAAATGATACCAGCTTCAAACTCAGCCCTCTGCTCTCAATTTTACGATATTGCCAAGTGATGAAATATATTTAAATTTTACAGTTTGGAAAGTAAAAATAACAATAAAATCTGCTTAATTCAGTCATTTTATGCAATAAATAAGAGTTTCAGTTAGAATATGTCTATAATTAGTGGATGATTAAAAGGACCAATGATTTGTCTTGTCTTCATTAATATTTATTCAGGGTTAGTATGTTAGAATTCAATTTCTTTTCTGTTTTTATCTTGTTTTGTTTTTCTTTCTCTCTTGTTGAACTTATTTGGGATAGTATTCAAGAAAGTAAACTGCAATGTTTTTCAGAAAAAGGAAAATAATTCAGTTCAGTATTCAGAGAAAGTACTTAACTAATATGAAGATTAAGAGAAGTTTTAAATCCTGATTTTACAACTATTAATCATGGCAAGATCAAGCAAAATATTTGTGACTTACAGATGGTGCACAGAGAAACAGAATGTTGACTGCATTTTCATCATGAAATTTGTAGTCTTTCTAAGAGAAAAATCCTCATGTTTTTAAGTTGTCAATAGAGTTCATATTTTAACAGGAAATATTCATTCCTCGATATGCTGAAAGCTTCAGAATGTTACAAAAGTGTTAAAGAACATTGCATTATTTACATTTTATTTTTCATCAGCTCTTAAATGCAACAAAATTATTTATGCAAGTAGCATAGAAACAGGACAACATGCTTAATTACTCCAGAAACATGTTTGATTTGATTATGAGAATAAATATGATTATTTTTAAAGGAAGGCATTTAAGATTTTCTGAAAAAAAGGTAAAGAATAAAAGCCATTACATTTATGCTTTAATCATTTGTATAAATTTACACGTAAGAATAAACAAAACATTTGATTCAGGATCAGTATTTATAAAATTTAAATTCTTACTATTAAGATCTTGTGATTGTATGACTTAATGGTGGTGGATGTGTTTAACTATTTCTGGACTGGTGTCCTGGCTCTCACCTCTAATAGAAGTACTCAGAAGCTGAAGCTAAAATAGAGATTCCTGTGATATCAATGGTTAGGAAGGGTTAAGGTAGGCTATGGATTGAGTTCCAGGTCAACGTTGGCTACAAAATAAGACCTTATTTAAAAAACAAAAACACAAACAGAAACAAAACAAAAGTCTGTGATGAGACAAGGCAATTAACTGCATATGAGATTGGTTTAAATAGAAAATAAAAGAATATTTATTTCAATATCTTGTAACCTTTTTGTAATATTCACAGGTGGACTTCTTCAATTTGCCATATACCAATTGACATAATTTTAAAAATATGGAACAAAGCGGAAGAGGAGGTGGAAAGAACGTAAAACCATAGTGGGGGTAAATATCCAGAGACATCACCCCCATCAGCAGCAATGCATAAAGGGGGACGAAAAAAAAAAACAGCTACCTCTGGTGCAGTTCATAACCCCCTACCCTATGGACAGATCTAGTATGTGTACCGAGGAGGGACCCCAGTGGATAGGGGACAGGGAGAAGGGAAATGGGGACACATTCACAAGATTTGCTCATACAATGTATACACTTATTCATAATAAAGATATTGGTTAAATATGTTATTTTTGTTTCCATTATTATTAATATTTTTACTTATTATATTTTCTCTTCTGGAATTTTATTTTACTTCAAGTTAAATGCTCAACTTTCCTGAGATGTGTATTCCTATTTGCACATTGACTTTTTGTTTCTAAGTTGAAGGGAAGGAGCCAAACTTAAACACAAAAATTTTGACCCCCTTTTCATAGACTGGCCCGGCAATCCCACTGAGGAGGGGACCCTAGTGGGATGGGGACAGGGAGGAAGGAAATGCGGTACCATCACAAGATTCACTCATACAATGTATCTAATTATTAACTATAAATAATTTTTAAAAGATTAATTATGAATTTCTGGGAATTCAAAATAAATTTTAGAATTTATATTCTATGAACAATAAGTGATCAGAAAATAGTGAATTACAATAAGGATTTTTCCTAGTACCACGATTCATCTTCCCTGTCTGGTTAAATAGTGTTTCCTCTCTACTGACAGTTTCTATTTCCACTTTTTTATGAAGATCTAATTCTGACTCCCTTGTCTTCTGTAGAAGAATACCTATGTTAATTTGCTAATGGTTGGTTTTGTGTGAGATGATTTTGATTGCTGTTGGATGCTTACCTTTGGATCAACTGGAAGCAGACAAATATATTCAGATATCTTAAGTATCATTCAGCCAGTGCTGTATATCATCAAGCTGACCCTTTTCAATCTCGAAAGTCAGAGTATCCTCCAGGCAAGTGAATCTTTCCATATCAGGTCTCACTTGATTCCTTCCTTTGAGTCACTGTCCTGTTTCCTAGCTCAATTGTTCAGAAATTTGCAAATTAACTGCTCGATTCTGTCCATGACTCGGCCCCTGCCGGGGGTTAGCATATAGCCTTTAAAATTCATCTATTTTTTATTATTGATATATTTATTATCAATAATTAATTATATTTTATGAGTCTATCTTATGATGGTACCACAATTCCCTCCTCTCTGCCCCCAACCTACTGAGGGCCCTCCTCAGAGGAATTGCTGCAATGGTCCATGGGATGGAGGACTATGAATTGTGGAAGCAGTTTCCAGATTTTTTTGAGGGGGGCAGTGTCTCTGGATATTCTCCCCTCCAGCTCTCTGATGGGCTAAGAGATCTGTTCAGTGGCAAGGAACCCTTAGCTTTCACTGGGATCCAAGGAAAATTCTCATGGAGACCAACCCCACTAACCATGGGCCTAAAGAGAGGCTACACCCATTAGAATCTCTCCAAATTAACAATGGTTGGCTCATTTAATCCAAACTGACATAATTCTCTGTTGGAGATTCTGTTTGCATTTTTCAGAAGGTAGGGAGAACTATGGACGGCCTAATTCTACCAAGACTTGAGATGATGGCTGACACCCAGGCTGATGAACCACCCCTAACATCATATTGGGCCCATAGGAAACCGTAGAGGAGGTGGAGAGATGAGCAGGAGATCTACCTCCACAGCAAATCAGATAACCTATGAAAGGACAATGGAGACAGACAGCAGATACTCTTAATTAGTCTAAAGCAGAAACCCAGAGACATTTTAGACCTCAAGAGTAAAGCAGATTTAAACCTTACCCACGGTGGCTCAGGAAATTTTGTGGAAGAAGGGGAAGAAAGATTGTTAGAACACATAGCCTTTTTAAAAGATAGATCTGTTATTGAATGCACATAAATACTTCTTTGGATAACTAGTAGGTTTGAAAAATGCAAATCCTTAGGAATACTATGAAATCTTATTCTCTTTAGAGAATAACACAGGAAAGAAATGAAGAACTGACTAAGAAAAAATGAACTTTCAGCGCAACAGGAGGTGAAGTCTATTTCAAGGTTTCCAGTTAAATCTTCAAGAAGATTAGCTACTGGGACTCCCAGAGTGATTCTGAGAGGGAGACAGAGGCTTGTGGAAGGCAATTGTAGAAGGCAAGAAATTCTCATAATCCTTGCAAGATTTTTAATAATTCACTAAAATATTAATATGGATTTTACACTCAGGTCTATCATATATAAATTACAATGTCATTATTAAAGCAGCCTTTAAAATTGGTAGTCTGGACTGGAGAGATGGCTCAGCAATTAAGGCACTTGCCTCCAGTGCCTGGGCCCCGGGTTCAATTCCCCAGTACCCCAGTACCCACGTAGTATCCACATAAGCCAGACCCTGGTTCTCTCTCTCTCTCTCTCTCTCTCTCTCTCTCTCTCTCTCTCTCTCTCTCTCTCTCTCTCTCTCTCTCTATGTATCTATCTATCTCTCTACTTGAAAAAATGAATAAATAAAATATTTTTTAAATTGGTATTCTGTAATTTAAAAGCCCTCTCCAGTTAGTTTCTGTGAAGTTGCTTGGATGCATGTTTACACCATAGTGCACACTATTCCATTAAGATGTTTGGCCATGTTTGTAAAAGTAGTATTTCAAGTTGTGTCCTAAAAGGATGAGTAATAAATGATAAAATTGTAGGAGGCATTTCAGCAAAAAGGACTTTCCATCTCATTCACTTAATAAAAAATCTCTCATTACTTTATGAATATATTTTTAATAACTTGATTTTTGAATACAAGTAAGAGGGTTTCAAATAGAATATCCAAAGGTGGCTAGAGGCCATGTTGTCAGAGAAAATGAATATGGAACAATAATATTAGGAATTCACTTCTGAGATGTAATATAATAAGCAAATTATTAGTATCTTCTATCATTCTGTATAAATATATGAACATACCAGGAAAAGTTATTAATGTTTTCATGTACATTTTCAAATGAATATTCAATGGTATCTGAGGAACGTACAGCTTGAATATAAATCTATGTACTGTTATCTCTTTTAAGCATTTACTATGGAAACAGTTTATCAAAACAAACATATTTTGCTCAAATTTCCTTAAGAAAAGAAAAGTTGCAGCATGATTTCAATGAACATGGATAGACTTTAAATGAATAAAAATGCTAATGAAAACAGAAACATTTAGTGTAATCCTACATGCTTGACATTTCAATGGTGCCTCATCAATGCAGAGTTGGAGAACATGAAAGAATCTGGCTTGAACACTTTTTCATCTATCCGTGTATAAAAATTGATGGTTGCTTTGTGCTTATCACAGTTATTCTATAAAATAATATTAATAAAAGGGAAAAACAACATCCATTTTAATAGTAATAGAACAATTGTTTTGTCCCATAAACTCGTAGACAATGGAAATCAATCTCCCCATGAATTGAACTTTGCGATTGTAATAGTTTTGATACTGCTCTTGTTGTACATATTCTATTAATGCAAGCTGTGCTTTTTACATGTCTTAAAATTTTCTGTGACCAGATATCTGATATAAACAACTTAATGGAGAGCAAATTTATTTGACTCATCAATTCTAAAAGGATCTCAGTCTATCATGGCACAGAAGGTGTGACACGGATCATGGGAGGTGGATATGGCACAGAAGGCAGATATAGAAAGCAGGCGAGGGGCTGGTCTAAAACCAAGAGAGGCCTTTCCTGAACGACTTACATACTCAGCTAAACCAACTTGGTTTCCACAACCTCCCACATCAACACCACCAGTTGAGGATCAAGTTTGTGTTCAAAACACAAGCCTGTGGAAGACTTTTCACTTTCAAATAATAATTTAGGGCAAGGCTCTTATCTTCTCTTTTGACTTATTAAAAAGTTTTTGAGCTCTTTGTCTTTACCTGGAGGGGGAAGACACTCAACTAGAAACACAAGCTAAGTGTGCTGGCCAGTATATCAATGAGCCATTCAGAAGAAATACCTCAAGAGATGCCCATGCTATCTCCTTAGGTACACAAAGCCTGCTATTAAAAACTGGAAAATTGTTCATGTGGTTTTTGCCTGGTTTACTATCCCACCTTCACTCCATTTTAAGACATTATATGTGAGAGTAAAGACATTACACTGCACTCCTTTTCTTCATTAGAGAAACACAGAACATAAAATTGGTTTATTAGTCTTGAATAATGTTGACATACCAACCTGATATTAGTGATGAAATAATGGAAAAAACTTTAGTCACAAAATTTATATTTTGCTATCCATTTTCTGCAATCAATATTTTGTAATAATTCACATACTTAAGTTTTTAAAATAGATGACCCATGGAGATGAGGAAGAAATGAAATAAAATATGAAGTTTTTGCTAAAGAGCTAGGAACACTGATGTACTTTATCCCCCTTAAAATATTTTAAGAATATAAGTTTAAAATGTTTCAAGAAATTTCATGCAATCACCATTGAGAAAATGGCTGCTTATTACATTCACGTGGACCTTTTATTTTGTAATTAACAAATGTAAAAATCAAAAACTTGTTTTTCTGAATGTAAAATTTTTTTCCAGTCCAAAATCATTCATATTGACCCATGTTTTGAAACTATGTATGCTTCCTTTGGCATTGTGTAGAAACTTTCCTGTACACATCAGTTATAGAACAGATCTCATTGACTTTGCAAACTATAGGTTAATGCCTGCTGGATTTGAAACATAAAGGTAAATTTTATAAGGTATATTTCACCAAGAAAATTATCCACTTTTAGTTAATACCTTTTCAGGATAAAATCAACTTGAAAATGAAATAAAATATAAATTTGAATTCTCCTGAGAGAAGTTACACACACACACACACACACACACACACACACACACACACACACACATTCTTCAGTCAGTTGCTTTGCTGCATTCTAAAAACTTTTATGAATGTGTTTTTTGGGGGGAGGGCTTCAAAATAAAAAAAAAATTCCAGGAGATCTTGTATTTATTTTTATTACAGTCTATTTAATCTTACCCACAAACCACATTCTTCCCCAAAATATGTACAGAAAATGAAGATAATGTTGATATTATATTGAGTGTTTAACTTTTTAAAAACATGTGAAATCTAACTGGAAATGCACTATGTCTGGTAAACATTTACATGATGTGTTATGAACAATGAATGATACATGCCATGTGCTATTGTTTGAAAATGTAAAACACATAGTTTTCTGCTTAAGAGTTATGGTCAAAATAGAGTTATAAGTATAGTTATAGTAAAATAAACTATATTATAAATCTCCAAGGACTGAAGATCCTGGTCAATTATATTACATACATGCACGTGGGCTTTTAAAATGATCCAAGAATACAGTAATGGAAGGGTTGAACACCTTTCTGTATTCCCAGGTTGAACTTGTAAGTAATGTTGCAATTTCAGCCACTTTAATTACAGTGAGAAAATCCAGCAGAGATTTTCCTAAAGATTCTTATTTCAATTTTAAAGGCAGAAAAATCACAAAGCAGAGTCTTACCTGAAAGCAAGTTATTTGTTGTGGGACTTATCTTGGTACAAGTTTAAATAGACATAGACACAAACCTTTTTTTAAGCATCTCTGAGATTTTTTTTCCTACTTCCATAATAGTTGGCAAAAGTTTTTTAAATTACAACTTGTAAAACAAAGGTGGACTTTACATTTAAAGGGAGTGTTTCAGAGCCCCAGAAATGACACTCTAATTTTCATATGATTAATTGAAACTGTTTTAGACAATGACTATAGATGTTGAAGTCCCACCAAAATAATTTCATTCACATAGTCATTGTGATTCAAAATCCTAGGTTCACATCCCAAAAGCAGCACACCAAAGTTAACAGTGTATGAAATACTTGAGCTGTGGACTCATCACAAATAAATGAGTCACAGCTGGTCTCAAGTACAAATTTAGTTCATGACAATCTAGACTTAAGAAGAGTTTGCTTCAACATACATGCTTCAAAATTAGTTTAAATGTTTTATAACTTAAATAAAAGGATTAAGGAAAATGATATGTCATTTTTCCTCTAGCAATACCTCTGAGGACAAAGCCCTTTATGTATTCACTTTGACTTTATTAGGATCCTTCCAACCAGGCATTTTATAATTATTGAAATGATAGTTCTAATAACATTAATTTTTGAGCAATATGAGATGAATATAAATTTGAAGCTAAAGCTCTCAATACATTCTCAAAATAGTGTGTACACATTGCAGTTCTTTTCAGTTTTATTTTTTTTTTATTGAGGGATGCAGTTATCAAGTACAGTGTGGGAAATTGTAATGGAACAAAAGAGATTTATAGGATGAGCTCACTTTAAAAGGGGCTACATTTATGACTCTCCTTGAGAGATGGAGTGCTTCCCTTATTGACTCAGAGGGGCAAAACAATCGTTCCACGATGCTAGACCAATGTTACCGATGGGAACACATGAGCTGTAGTAAAAATGCACTTTGCTATATAAACTAAATGCTGATGTGTGATGAAAAAAAATTGTGTTTTAGGAAATGAAACTATAACCCTCAGGGGATTTAGAATTGAATGCATTAGAAATCAAATATTATACAGCCTACTCCTTTAATTAGCCTTTGTTCCCTGACAAAGTCAGGTACAAGTTTAAATTATTAGCTATTAGCAGCTATTTTTGTCTTATTACCAGGAAATTCTTTTTATTAATACAATTTGCTTTTTTATTTTATAAATTATATTTTTATTATCCATATTTAGATACAGTTTATGAGCAAATAATATAATGATATCCTCAATTCCCCAATTTCCCTCTTCCCTGTCCCTAATCAGCTGGGTATCCTCCTTGTGGGCAAGCTGGATCAGGTTTGAATTGTATTATGTTTTCAACATGAAATCTGATAATAAATACAACATATGAATATATCGCAAATTCTTACTGACCAAGTACAAATTAGGTCCTCTTTTACTTTTATGGAAAATCAAATGTATATATTTTTGAATGACAAGTAATAGCAACCCATAAATACAAAATTTTATTTCATAGATACAAGTTAGTTCTGGCTTTCTGTGACTATAGAAACTGCGCATGTATTTACATGAAAAATGCCTTATGACTTTGAAACTGATTCTACTTCTAAGTCTGACCAACCATCACTTGTGTGGGGACATATGATCACTAACATAGTCTCTGGGATCATTATTTTCCTTATTTATTAAAGGAAGTTGTGGTAGTTTGTATAGTTGTCCCCCAATAGAATCAAAAGTTTATTATAATTGTGAATTGTCTCCAGGCTTTCTGGCTGGAGGAGGTGTCACTTTGGCCTGGCCTCCTGGGGTCTGGACCTGATGTATTTCTAAATTGGATGCAAAATTCAAGGGATACATATGCAAAATAGCAGCAGGAACCCAAGTCTGGCAATCCTGTTGTTTTGTGAGTCACAGTGTGTGAGAGTGTGCTTGCTGGCTTTGGAGGTGCTGGGCCTCTGTCCCTGCTTGGATCTGTGAAAGGGGGTCAGACTGTTCCTTCATTTTTGCAACTTCCTCTAGATCTGTTATTTCAATAAATACTTTCCTCCCCCACATTGTGCCTGGTTTGGAAATTCATCCCAGCAACATGTGTCTGACTACAACAGAGGCCAAGTCACACCTGCCTTGAAAGCAGATGGTGTGAGGACCTAGAGCAAGAAAAGTTCTATATAAACTGAGAGGTCCCCTCAATTCAAATATATGGGATCACGTAAAGTAAATTTATTACTAAATTTAATTTCCTTGCTTAATCTTTCTTCCTTCACACAGACAATAGCAATTTAAGAATTGTATATTTTGGTGTCTCAGGAGATGGCTCAGTGGATAAATTACTTGCTATGTTTTAGGTCATCGACACCCATGTAAATGCCAGTACCCAAATCAACAAGCTCTGAGATCAAAAGAGAGAACCTATCTCAGTAAGTAAGGTGGAGAGGAATAGAGGAAGACCTGACATCAACATCCAGGCTCTATATTCACACACATGTACACATACATATGCAGACACACATGTATACATGCACATATGCAGACACACATGTACACACCTATGGAGACACACAAGTACAATTGCACATACGGAGACACACATGTACACACTCATATGCAGACACACATGTACATGCACATATGAAGAAACACACATACACACACATACGTAGACACCCACATACACGCACACATGCAGACACACATGTACACACGCACACACCATTAGCAATACACATTCACATTCTCCTAAGTAGCATATTTGCTGAAAATTTGTTTAAAAGATACTCTACCATGTGATGTAGTCTGCCTTAGAATTCTATTAAAAACCTATAAAATATTTGCATATTTTAATGGGCATTTATTATTTATTACCTCACTCTGTCTAGATATGTTTGCATACTGATATAAAAATATGCAGATTTAGAAAGAGGTCTTTCTAAAGTTATGATTCATAACTTGTCTTCATTTCACATAGCAATCAGACATATTTTGCTTCACATTAAAATCTCTCTTGATTCTGGCCCCCATTGTACCCTGTCTTGTAAATGCAGACTCTGCTGATTTCAGCCTGGTAAAAATCTCTTACATGAACGACTGCAATCATTTTCTCACTTGATATCTTACAGTCTTGTCAAAATTTAACCTCAAATTTTTTGAGTGACCATTTAAAAAGTGTTCACACTACAATAAGAAATCCAATTTTTCTATGGTATTTGTAACTGATTTCTAAAATGTATATTAACTTAGCTAAAAAGATTACAAATATATCTTATATGTCCACATACTCACTAATATTAAGTTTTACAGATTTTCTGATTTTTGGAAATTTGATAAATATAAATTTGTATTTGATAATTATATAATAAGGTGCCTGATAACTAGATATAAAATAATTTAACAAAATAAACGTGCACATATCAAATGCATACATATGTAAATTATCTAAAATTTCTGTTTTGCAGAATTTTCCACTAAAGACATAAAGGAAAATGTTAAATAAATAAACTTAATACAATACCCTCTAAGTGTTTATCTAGAGTCAAAAATAAAATCCTTGATTTGTATCCTATTCATCAGTAACAAATTATTTTTCTTCACATGTGCTTGTCTGCATTCATGATCTTTAAGGAAGTGACCCTTTACAGTACTGCCATATAGTGAAGTCATCAACATTCAAGGGGGCCAAGTTCATGGTGACATAATTTTAGAGGTTTCACTAATTTTCTCTGCCTCTGAGCCAGAAGTAATAGTTCTGCCTCTGAGGTTGAACCTGATTTGTAATTGGACAAAACATCATTTTATCAAACCAAGTTGTTGACATAGACCACTTTTATAACCAAATGTCACTTTTAATTTTAAATCTGGCACATGTGTTATATTCCTTTCTGTGTACTAACCCTAAGCATAGTGTCATTATAGTTCCCCACATAGTTTAAGTAGATTCTTTATGCATCCATATTCCTTACTGATTCAATATACAATTAGACAAAGCTACTACTATGTACACCTGTAAACAATGTGAGCTTTCTGTAGCTGGGACTCTAGTTAAAAATATATAAAAGGGACCCATCATGGTAGTACATGTTTGAAATCCTAGCACTTGGGATACAGGAGGAAGATCTAAAGTTAAAGGCAGCTGTAAAGGAGGTGAAGCCTTACAAGGATATGTGAGAACCCATTAAGAAATACAAAAAATGAATATGTGTCTTTATACACATATATGGGCAAAATATTTATTGTGTGGCTTGATGAGTTCAATGCTATTGTTATAAAATTAATAAAACAGTTTATTTTTACTTTAGTAAAATTCATCTTTATTGGAAAATTTCATTCTGTATAACTTGATTTTTTTATACACATAGCGGAGATGTTACTGCACTGCAGAAAATCAACAATTATTTTACATAGTTACATTTCTTTTCATTTGTATATGGTAAGAATACCAAAAAGATACATTCAAGGATACTTTCTAGTATATAGTTGCAATAGTCAGCTCACGTGCCACTGGGATGAACCTCATGGCAGGTTTTCATTTCATTTATAATTTTATTTTGTACATATCAGATAAATTATGCCACACTTGCATCCATTTTTATTTTATGTGTTCATGACAGAAAACAGAAAATGTCAGAGATTCATATTGTATACTTCGCAAACATATGCATGCTCAGCATGAAATTCAGTCATTAAATTTAGTTTAAATTAAATTTCTCCTAGTTAGATTGTCAAATAAAAAAAAAACAGTGATGCTGCTATACTTTCTAGGAATCATGAGGAATTCATTGCCATGCATGTAGTTCTCAAGTTCATTTGCCCTCTCATAGAACAAGAAAGGGTTCCACACCTGTTGCCCTCCTGGCTACTTTCCTACAGTACCTTTGGGCTATGATCATATCGCCATTGCTTCCATGACCTGCTAGAGGGCTGAAGAACATGTTACATACACCTAGGTAAGCATATAGAATTCTAAGGCAGGGTGAGAATGTAGAGGACAGAAGTGATTTGATGCTTTTTTAATAGTTTGGCCAAATACATAGAAGAATGAAAAGTTTGTTTTTTTTTTTTTTAATTTAACTGACCTGTCACTATTATCCTCTCTAATCTCTTTTATCTTAGAATAAGTACTTATTTCCCCTTACCCTCCACTCATCCTCTTTCCCTTCTTTGGTTCTTTCTAATCTTTCTGGCTTCCCCCACTCATTTTATGTCTCTTTAAATTAGGGTCTCACTTTGCACCATGTTTACCTGGAACTCACACTATAGTCCAAGCCGGTTTCAAACTCACATTGATCTTCCTACTTCAGTCTTCTGAGTCCCAGGATTACAGTTGTGAAGACAACATAGTTATGCTCTTAGTGGCTCAATTTCTCCCTCAAAATCCTAGATAACCTACAATTTCTTTGGATAATTGGTAGAAAGAGTGAGTTTAAGACAATGAACTCTGGTGAATTTCATCCAAATACCAGCTAGCACACCAGCTGAGGTCTGCTTTTACTCTAAGCTAAATATTGGGTAAGAGGAACTGGGAATAAAACATAAAACAGTGAAACTTTAATAAACATTTTCATCATTTTACATGTTCTTAGAATAGTTTTTATTTTTTGTTTAAATCAGGATTGCTGTGTTTTCAGATATGGTAGTTTAAAATTGAGGAAAAGAAAAAGTTTTTGTCATGGAATGACACTGAGGGGGTAAGAGGCTGAAAGAATGGGAAAAGTCCTAGGATGTTACAGCTGAGGAAATTAAACATTCTGCTTTTCTTCTGAGCTTTAGACTTGGAAAGATTATAAATCCTAGTTTTTTTCTTCACAAGTATATTCTCTAGGTGGTCTGAAAGTAAACAAATTTATTCTATGTATTTTGCATTGTGGAGGATAGAATACATTTATACCTTCAATCAGATTTTCTTTGTGGACTCATCTTTCCTTTAATTCATCAGGGACACACCATGTAAATGTCATTTCGGCGACTTTAAAATAAATTAATAATATCCAGCTCCTCTGAAAGAGTGAAGTCAAAAGATGTTCACTAGGGAATGTAGAGAAATAAATGAAAATAACAAAATGAGTATAATACCTTGTCTACCAAGATTGACTTTGCTTTTCCTCAAACATATATAAAATCTGTTGTGTGGCTGGTATGTTTCCTTGTGCTAAAACATGGAAATTATGTATCAATTCATGAACATTTGGGCTAAAATTTTCAAAGCTACATATATGCATGAGTGACATTAATGTTTTCACACAGAAGTGTTCATCCTCACGGATAAATAAGATGACACTTGACACATTTAATGCCTACCCCAGAAACTATCATATAAGGTTGTCCTGAAAAATATTAAGTTCAAATTTTCTTATCCCATCACAGATTGAAAAGATTCATTGACTTTTTTAGGGATTATGAATATATATATATCAAGCAGAAAATTGTTCCAACGAAGAGTTTAAATTTAATTATCTTCACAGACTGGCTGGAGATTGTCTTTTTGCCTGATCATTTCCCTGTCTGTTTTAGGTACATTCCTGCTTGCTTTCTATATGTGTGAACCCCTTCTCAAGAGGTTTCTTCCAAGGAGTTGTGCAGAGATTTTCTTCATCTACCTCCTACTTCTCCTTAAAGTAAGTCTCAATCTCATAACTCATAGTTTGCTCTAATGCCACATTTTCAATTATTTGATAACTGGGATGTAGTGGTTTGACTCTGCTGTACCCCATAAACTTAATATGCTCTGAATACTCTATCCCAGAGGATGGCAGTTTGGGTATTGGCACCATGTTGGAGGTATGTTGTTGGGTTGGGCTTATGGGGGTTATAGCCAGCTTCCTATTGCCAGTGTTTGGCACACATTCCTACTGCTGTTTGCGGTACTGTGGTGGAGGTGATGTCCATCCTCTGCTCTTGCTGTCATTTTCCCTGCCTTCATGGAGCTTCCACTCGAGTCAGTACACCAAAATAAACCCACTCCTCCCATTAGCAGCTCTTGGTTGGCTTCTTATTGAAGCAACAGAAAAGCTGTCTAAATCATGGAACAGGAATCTTAAATTGGGGTTCATGGCCTGGGATAGCCCACATTTTGAAGCTCATCAATTGTCACAGTTAGGATTATGCTAATTTGTTCAGTTTTCTTTCTATTTTTGTTAAATAAATGATGTTACTTATGAAAGGGCAACTGGTTTTTCATGCACATGTATGTGGTGTGTATGTATGTGATTGTGCATGTTTGTAGACATATGGGCATGTGTGTGTGTCTGGCACATGTGTATGTGAATGCATGTTGGAACCAGAGGTTGATATTGAATTTGTAACTCAGTCACAATCCATTTTATTAATTATTATTATTATTGTTTTAATCTCTGATTTGTCTAGGCTAGTGTTGTAGAAATTCCTCTTGACAAATAGACAAAGCCTTAACAACATGAGGAGAGTGGAGTTTCATTTATTATTATTATGAATTTAGGATTTTATGTCTCCAGCCAAGCATAGATAAGGCATTGGCCCTGAGCCCTTGTTACAAAGGGGTTTTATAGGGTACAGAGATGTGTATGTGACATCACACATGTAAATTAACAAATCAGGTAGTACCCAAGAGAGCTCAAAGTTTAAAATGGGTTCCAGAAAAATGTAGATAGAGATAACCCCATAGACCTAGACAAAGGAGTAGCACCAAGCATTTTCAGTCCTCTATCACTTTCCACCACATCTGGCTTTTATATCTTGGATTTTGTATTTTGGATCTGAACTCAGATTTTCATGCTTGTATGACAACCACTTTACACACAGAGCCCTCCCCTAGCCCCAAATATTTTGCTTCTTGGGATAATTACATTGCACTTTCTAACATTATTTTAAGAAAGAAACCTCTATGCCCTCATAGCATATATAGTAAAGAACATTTAAATATTATCAAATATGATTAAAATATTTCAAACATATCATTGTCTTTTATAAACTTATTAAAAGATCTTAGGCTGTTTTACTTAAAATAAGTCTGTATAATAATCACACTTAATTTGAATGTATTCTCAGAGTTCCAAAGACAACAATTTAGGAGCAAAGTAGCTTCCCACCCCCTCCCCAGTAGATAGCTAAGGACCAGCTTACAATTTCTTTTGGCTGAGACTTTTCTGCTTTGCTTTCCTTCCTAACTCTCCCTAAAATAAGTCTGATAATTTATAACTTACCCTTCTCTGAGTTCAGTTTCAATTCTTTTATATCCTGGACCTGAAGTTGGGGTTCACTGTGACATCTAATCCACCCCGTACAGACTCCAATCATATATGGCAGACATCATGAACAAATAACAATTGTGATGTTTTTTTCTTCCTCATCATATTGAAAAGGCTAAAAATATCATTTTCAAGAAAAATGAAAATCTGTCTTTCAGGTTGAAACCAATAGCTGTCCATTATCCTGAAATAATTGATTTTCTATTATAAATTTGTACAATAGTCACAAAGAACCCTTTATCAAAACACTTGCAAAAAGAAAAATTCTATTTTATTTTCTATTTTATTTTATTCTGTGTCACTTTGAAATTAAACATAAAGAACTAATTTTTTACATTAATGCAGGCCAAAAGTCTGTTTTACCCCAAAATATGGGGGATTTCACCATATATATGTAAAGTAGAGATATGGTTCCATTTGTTTATTGTTATAAATCTGAGAGTTTTCTGAAGTGGAAATGAATAAGTTGTAAACATTTGATTATTTCCATTTCGCTGTTGGCAATAGAAATTCATTGTCTTAAAAAAGAAAAGTATGGGAAAGTTCAAATCAAGGGAGAAAAAATGTAATAGTGAAGTTTGAATTGACTCAATGTTTGGGTTTGTTTTATTAAAGTTTTTTTTTTCTTTCATCTTATAATTTTCTTGTTTATCATCAATAATACTCTTCTTCACAAGAAGCCTCATTTACTTCTCAAATTTTACATATTTTAAATAATATTATTAACTGAAATAAATGTACGAATCTAGAAGAATTGTGTTGGTTTTAGAGTTATCTTTCATAACTGAGGGATATTGCACTGAGGGATATTGATAAATGGCTGCTACAAGAGCAACATATATCATAAAGCTGAATTTTCAAGGGAAAATTTAAAAGCAAAAGAGAGGGCTGACATTTAATGATAAGTAGTTAAGATTTTTGAGACTGTAGTAACTGTCTGGAAGGGTGCAAAGGTCTCTGCTTCATTTTCGTAATGTTTTGTGTTAAGAGACTCCAGTGGGCAATGGAAGCTCTGAGTAATCAGTTCTCAGATAAATATAATTCTTGATAGAATATATTTTACATTTTAAATGTTGACTTTGTCAACAAAAGTGAATGAATTATTCTGTAGCAAAGCATTTTCTGAAATTCATAAGTCTTTTATGCAGACATAAACAGACTAGAATTTCAGATAAGATTGTTTTAAACTTGAAAACATGTGACTATGTAAAAAGAAGAAAAAAATATGACAAACAAACCTAGCCTGACTGATTCCTAGCCCAAACCCTATTTCTAATCTAAAGGACTTTATGATGTTTTCCAAGGTTATCATAAATATGCATGAAAAACACAAAGGACCTTGATATTTCACAGATTTTGACCTTTTTGAATATGCACCATGAATTTATTTTCATGCCCTGCCATTTAAGTTCACTTTCTCACAAAATAAACCCATATATTGACTGATCATAAAATTGCCTACCAGCATTGTTTTATAAACGTGCATTTACAACTTTTAGTTTTTCTGTAAACAAATTTGCTCTACTTCTCTCTTATCACACGAATGAGTAGGTATCACTGAGCAAGTCTTCTCCCTGGATGTATCATAGTTACTATCCTCTGGGACATTGGAGTACGAAGTTGCACTACTTGATGATCAATATTCTCCGGAGACTGTGCTTGACTTTGTTTTATGGCTTTTTAAACTAAGTGATATTCTACCCAAAAAATATACTTAATTCTGACTCTGTTGCATATGACATTAAATTAGAAAGTTTTTGAGGCAAGGTGACTCACTCTCTGTCAGCACTAGGATAAAGACCTGAGTTCAACCCTAAGAAGCCACGTGAAAATCATTTTACATGGTGGGGTGTTTGCAATTGCAGTGCTGGGGAAATGGGGACAGGCAGATCCCTGGGGTTTGTATTCTAGCCTTGTCTAGCTTACTCAGCAAGTTATAGGACAATGAGATTTTATGAAAAAACAGATGTGGTTGTCCCATGAGAAACCACTCCAGAGGCTGTCCTCTACACTTCACATGTGTACACACAGACACACACAAGCATCAGTACCCACAATGCATTTATATACGCTTAAACACATGTACACTCAGACACCCATAAAAGGAGAATGAATTTATGGCTTTAGGAAGTTTGGAAAAAGAAATGATGCCTTTACATTCATTAGCCTAACCATGGAGATTGACAAATGCCAGGGAACCTAGGCAGGAAACATGACTAGAATCCTACAGAGTAGTAGAGATGTTGCTTTACTTGTGATCAATCATGGATTGAGGAAGAAGTTATGAAATAATTCTTCCAATCAACGTTTCTCCTGTGACTTTGGCAAGTGCCTTCTAAAATTCATGTTGTAAGAGCCATGTTGGGGGAGAATATCCAGAGACATCGCCCCCCTCAGCAACAACATAAAAGGGGAGGGTGACTACCTCCTGTGCTGTGTCTAAACCCCTACTCCAGGGACTGATCCAGGATGCCCAAGAGGAGGGACCCCAGTGGGTTAGGGACAGGGAAGAATGGGGCTACCATTACAAGATTTGCTCATAAAATGTATGTAATTATGGATAATCAAGACAACAAAATAAAAAATTAAAAATCACGTTTAGAGATGTACTTCCCCAAGCTTATCACTACTGTGAGTTAGAAATTTCAGAAGTGGGGCTCTCATCGTTATAGCTCATCTTTAACTGTAGGGGCTAAATGTCCATTGTTAACCTCGCAGATGGATGTCTGGACCTTTCTTTGAGGAAGTTTCTACATAAGATTCATTGAGGGGAGAAGGTGCTCCATCTGGTCCACACTATCCTGTAGACAGTGCTCACAGACTGGAAAAAAAGGGGGAAAAATCTCCCTAAGCAAAAGCCATCTTTGCTCTTCCTTCCTGACTGTGGATTCAACGTGATTCTTTGGCCTGACTTCCCATCATGATGGACTGTTTCCGCTCCTCTGAAAGTTGAATGGAATCAACCCTCCGTTAAACTTCTTCTCATCTGGCATTTTGGCCAAAAATGGGAAAAGTAATTATTATTGGAAATTAGCGGAAGGAAAGTGTGTCACTGTCACTCTCTTGACAAACATGAAGTATATAGTTTGCTCCGTTACCTGCTTCTAGGTGACTTCTTGCCCTGTCACAAATGCATGAGCAACACAACCCACCTATCAAGGACTGATGCCTCCAAAACTCCAAACCAATATCAAGCTTTTCTCCTCATGAACTGAAAATATCAGGTATCCTGTTATAGTTCCAGAAAGATAACACAAACCATGAACAGGAAAAGGTGAATATGAATTTGAAAATGTATAATTACTAAAGTAACACACAAGAACATTTTCTTTATTTTATTAAAAATATTTTATTTTTTATTAGAGAGAGATGGGGAGGGAAAGAACGGGCACACTAGGGCTTCTACTCACTGCAAATAATCTCCAGACACATGGGTTCACCCTGTGCATCTGTCACTAAATGGGTACTGGGGAATTAAATCTGGTCTTTAGGCTTTGCAGGCAAGTGCCTTAACCACTGAGCAATCTGTCCAGTTTTAAGAATATTTTTTTATGTTAAGCATCCAATATAATTTTGCCACTGGGTGGGGTGGTTCATGCCTTTAATTCCAGCACTCAGGAGGCCAAGTTTGGAGAATTGTTGTGAAACTATAGAGTGAGTTCCAGGTCAGCTTGGGATAGATTGAGACCCTATCTTAAAAACCAATATCTACATCTATATATTTGCCAATTCAAGGGAAAAAAGAAGGCAAGGAAGGAAAATATTTTACATGATCTACTGAGTATTTTCATTTATATCATGCTCTCAGCAATTTTGTTTCCTGTGGTAATAACTGATAATTTGCTCACAATGAACTTGCAAAGCTTTAAACTAATTCTTTAGCTTGTGAAATCACAAGGGCATCTTGCCTCATAAAGTTGGTTTGTGATAGAGCCAAGTTTCTCTAACTGCAAAGCCAGCTCTGCTTCCGCTGCACAACACAGTGGAGATACGAGTTTAAGTAAATTCCAGCTCTTATAGGATGTGATTCTTTCAATAAAAACGATGCACAAGAATTTTTTCCTAGTAATGTACTATAAGTATTCCTGTCTTAGTCCTATTTCTAAACATTATTATGGGGTCCAATGCTTCTAAAAATATGGAATCACTAAATAGGAAAGTACTATTGATGACACAAATAAATGACTCTTTCATAATAATGAGTGTTCATGCATGTCTTAAAATTATTTCACTGCTATTATTTAATATTTAATTAGTAGAATTCTTACCATAGGTAGAGACTCTTCGGGTTTTATGAAAACATCAAATATTTAAGTTTGTATTGTCATTGGCTATTACCCATTCAAATATTTATGGATCATAGAAAATATAGTTCATAATTTTGTTTTCCTTTATTTGGAAATTATCAGAGACATGTTTTCCACAGAGAAGAATTGCACAGATAGCTTTGTTCTAATACCCTTGAGTTTTCAAATTTAAATGAATCCCTGGATATATAATTTCACCGTGCTCTTTTGTCAGGTGTATTATTAAGTTTAAGCTATTTAAGAAATAAATGATATAAATATATTATAACATATATATATATATAGATATATTAATGCAAAATATATGATAATGAGTTTGATCAAGAAAGGTTAGCATCAAATTTATTTTGGATCAACCCATTTATGTAATAAATTTGAATATAGCAAACTTTTTGCCAATAATTTGTTTAGTTATAGATGCCAACCTATGGAATGTTGTCAGAGCTCTTCCTTTCCTGAAGCTAAAAATCTGGTCTGAGAGATGGTTTTGAATGAAAAAAATGTAATAAATAAGTAAATTTGACATGAGATTAATACTGTGAATGAAAATAAACACAGTTTCCTTCCTCACAACTGACCTGGTTTATCATGTCTGTGCTAATAATTGATATAATTAATGTGAGAAAATCTTTCATTAAAAATGTCAGTGCCATGCAATGTCAGAGAAATTGCACAGCACTCTTTGCCCTTAAGTTAAAAAGTCCTCACATTCCCAAACTGAGCCTCAGTTAATCATGGTACATTGCATTGATCCACTATCTTCCAGTGAAGAGTCATTTGATTACAAGTTTTAGTTAATATATGTAAGGGCAAAGAATCCATCATCAGCTTTCTGAGTGTGCAGTCTTGATGGCGTTAGCAGTGATGTGATGGTTATCTTTTCTATAGTGTTGCTACATTACTGATCATTGCTTGGCTTTTAAATGGAATATTTTCCATATAACATCATTTTTAAAGGATCTCTAATTACAGTTCAATTTTTGTTTCATAAAATTCGCTCTTAGTGCTCCCTTACTGGAGTAAGTTTATGAATGATATTTCTCTAGAGTGATGTTTCTTCAATAATATTTAGGGAAAGATATAAAGCTAATTTCCTAAGAGCATTAAGAGTTTTTTTTTTCTCTTTTGAGGCTCTTATTTTGTATTTCACATCATAATGATTTGTGTTTTCCAAGTTAGTTTTTCTACTGAGATGCAAGTTTATTATTTGTAAGGAAGTTGTTTTATTTTCTCACAAATAATAAATAAAATTATATAACACACCTATGTCTTATGATTTTTTTTTGAGGTAGGGTCTCACTCTAGCCCAAGCTTACCTTGAACTCACTGTGTGGTCTCACATTGGACTCAAACTCAGGCCATCCTCCTACCTCTGCCTCCCAAGTACTGGGATTAAAGGCGTGTGTCACCACTCTAGGCTTCATGATTTCTTTTACTTTTGTGTTGTTTTCTTATTTTAAATTGATTGGAGGCTGACCTGAACTCACAGTGATCTTTCTTCCTCTGCCTCCTGAGTGCTGAGATCAAAGGCTTGCAACAACATGCCCATTAGTTAGTTAGTTGATACTTATAAAAATCTTTTTTTATTGTTGTGTTTGGTGCTGAGGCTTAAAACATGCCAATTTAGGCAATTTTTGGAGAACCATTATGCAGGTTGGATTTGGTTGTGTCTGTGTAAAAATCTGAAGGTACCATGAGCTGAGTCATTTCATTAAGCTACCCACAAAGCAGCTTCCTTGCTTACATCACTCTTCTATAGTTTTCATGGGGACATTAGAAGTATAACTAAAGATTTCATTTTGATGAATTTAACCAATAAGAAACTATGTAATTAAGCTAGAAGTAGTCAATTACTTTGAAATAATCTAGGTCCTAAGTAAGTCTGGGAAAAAAATCAGGTAAAATGAAATCATCTATGATAGCTTTCTGTTTTAATATTAGTTTCCATTTCTCCATAGTCCTTCAGGGTATAAGGGATTAGTCATGAAAACAAGTTCTTCTTAATGACCAAGCATGGAGTAAGAACTTCAACTTCGCTCTGAGGTTTAAAACACAAAAAAACCCATCATTGCTTCTGGTGTCATTACCCTAGTATAAAATCATCTGTTTTTCCCCACAATTGCAAAATGGTAATGGATCTTTACTTGGTTTCCCTGCTTTCTCATTCATAGTCATATTCTTCATGCTCTACAGTCGGGATAACATTATAAATATAAATCTGATAATGCTACACAAATTAGTACATGTGGATGATTGCATCCCTTTAGAGGAAGATGGAAAACATCCAATTCAATCCAAAGGCCTGTGACAAACAGACTTCATTTGCCTTTCTTGGTCCAGCTTGTGCTATTTTTGCTTTGTTTTATCTTTTTTAAAAAATATCTTTATATATATATATATATATATATATATATATATATATATATATATATATATATATTACATGATCATATCTTGTGAATATGTCCCTGTTTCCCTCCTATGTGTCCCCTTCCCACTGGGTTCCGTCCTAGGTGTGCATACTGGATCTGTCCATAGGTAGTAGGGGTTATGAACTATACCAGAGATAGGCAGTTTTTCATTCTTTTTTTTTCTTCCCCCTTTGTGTTGCTGAAGGGGGCAATGTCTCTGGATATTCTCCCACACTATGGCTCTTACATTCTTTCACTCCCTCTTCCACTCATTTCCCTGAGTCATAGTGAGTATTAAGTCTGCTTTATTGTTGAGATCTCAAGTATCTCTGAATCTTTGCCCTGGGTCATGTTTGGTATCATTGGTGTATTTCTCCTTTGACCTTTCATGGGTTATCAGACTTCTGTGGTGATTGGTCTCCTGTTCGTTTCCTCACTTTCTCATAGGTTTCATTTGGGTCCTGTGTGAAGGCTAGGTGTGATTTGTCTCTTACCAGGATGTCAGCCATCATCCAATGTCTCGTTGGTGGAATTGGGTTGTTCTGGCTCTCTCACTGCCTTCTGAAAAACACAAACAGAACCTCCATCAGACAGTGAGATCAATATAGGTTAAATGAGACAACATTGTTCTTTTGGCAAGATTCTAATGTTCATAGTCTTTCTGTAGCTCTATGGTAGTGGGAATTTCCCCTTGGAGCCCAGGTTCTTGGTCCCTATAGGATTTTGCTATGGATCCCAGCTCTATTTAAGGATTCCTTGTCACTAATTGGATCATTTAGCCAATCAGTAACCCATTGATTACCCTCCTCGGTTTAGTGCCACTATTGCACAGATGAGCATTTCTTGACTTTCCATACAGCTGTGTATTCAACATTCTGTGACAACTGTCTGTATTGTGTAACAGTGGTTTCTGCTTTCTCCAAATATCATTGACCAATTTCCCCTGGCAGCTCATGCAATACCTTCCAATCCTACAAATGCTACCATGTGGGAGCTGATTACCAGAGTGGTAACCTTCTTTTAACTTTCCCTAATTCCTCATGTATCAGTTTCTCAGTCCAACCTGTAACAACTCTTTTTTGTATGATTTCATCTGGTTATAATTATATACTGAGTAACAGGGTTGTGTGACATTCACTCTTCTCACAGACTCAGTTGTAGGTGTTGAACCTGCTTTTCCAACAATATGTACCTAGTATATCACGACAATTCACTCAAGAATAATGCTGTGGACAAAAGTTCATTATTTATATATCACTGTTTTATAAGAATCTTTCTTGTCAAATACCATTAATATGTTATTGCTAAGAAAGCTGAATATTGAAAAGTGTTTCAAGAAACATGATGATGGGCTGAGGAGATGGCTCAGTTGTTAAAGGTGCTGGCTTGGAAATCTTGTTGTCTGAGGTTCAATTTCATTTCAAACCCCCTGTACTTACATAAAGCTACTTGCAAAATCGGACACATGTTTCTGATGTTTATTTGCAACAGCAAGAGGATCTGAGGCTCTCCATATATATATATATATATATATATATATATATATATATATATATATATATATATATATATATATATATAGAGAGAGAGAGAGAGAGAGAGAGAGAGATAAAAAAATAAAAAAGGAAATGTGCCAAATAAAGTAATAAACTCAGAAGCTAAAGAACACATGTTACTTATTAGTTTTAAAAATTCTGTTAGGTTTTTTAGTATTTCTTTAATGAAAGAATTAATTCATGACATTCATGACTTGGGTTTTCATAAATGTCATCATATTTATGAAATAACTGGTCTGACTTTTATGTTGTGTGGCATAAAAAGCAATCTTAGAAAATTATTAGCATTATAAACACAATTAAGTTTACTAGTATTTATATTACAATTATTTTGATCTCATTTTTCATAGTAAACCAAAGATTAAACAAATATTGAACAAAAGTATACATTGTTGTAT
>PVHP010017931.1:0-33801 GCA_004024765.1 Zapus hudsonius | reverse complement strand
TAGCAGGGGAGAATGTTTAAGTCTGTGAATAATTGAGCAGTCTGAAAGCCCCGGGTCCCAGTCACCGGTCCCTTCCCTCACTGAGCTGTTGACCAAAGTGACCCATGAGGTTCCAAAAACAAGACAGAATTCTGTCAAGGCTCTTGAACACCCTCCCCAGGCCTGAGACAAAATCCTGTTGCTGAAGAAACCGCAGAATGCCATAGATCTTCATCGAGAGTCCCAGCGAGTTCTGAAATGGTAACCAACCCCCCAGATGGAAGTTAGTGAAGGGCTGGAGGGCACTGCAAAAGCTGCCAGGGGAAGCTGATTGGCGATAACTGGAGTAAACAGACCATTGGCATGAAACATAATCTGTGGCCATGAATAGGCTGGATACAGTTCCTACTGGGAGAGAACAGTAAACCAAGAAAGGAGCAATTGTGCAATGAAGGAGCCTGGGCCAGGGGTAGTCAATCAACAGCCATTAAATTCGGCCAAATATTCCACTCAGTGAGGGAGAACCCTTGATTGGAAATGGGGATTTAGGGCAATATGCACCGGATCCCATATACTTGGGCTCCCAAGAAAAGATGCACTATACGAACATCTGACAGGGAGGCTACTAAAAATAGAAACTAGGTAATCCAGAATGATGTATATTTGTTAACCTATACTGTTCTAACTCTCCGATGGAGATTGTATTTGTATTTTTCAGGATATAGCGAGTGAGCTGTGGCCCATATAACCCTACCACCCGACAGCAGGCCAAAAGATGAGATCATGGCAAGAGATGAGCCACCACAGTCATATTGTGGAGGATCCATATGGAACCCTGCAGAGAAGGACGGGATGAACAAGGGACCCATAGCTATAGCAATTCAACCAACTCTGGATAAGCCAAATGTGTTTGTGTTTTTCAGGATGCAACGAGAGAGCTGTGGCCCATCTAACCCTACCAACCCACCGTAGGCCAATGACCCAGATCCTGGCAAGAGAGGAGCCACCACAGTCATATCGGGGAGGATCCATAGGGAACCCAGCAGACAATGACAGATAACAAGGGACCTATAACCACAGTCATTCGATCAACACAGGATAGGCCATTAAGACAGAAACCAAGGATTTTCGACACAAGGACCCCTAAACTCGCAACATTAAGGTAGCCTTAATACTCACCCACCACGACTCAGGGAACTGAGCGGAAGAGGGGGTGGAAAGATTGTGAGAGCCATGGTGGGGGAGACTGTCCAGAGGCATGGCACCCCTCAGTAACAACACACTTGGGCCAGGAGAACCGGGCTGAGTACTAGGATACCCAGGATCCCTTGCCACAAGGACTAATACAGACAGCCCACAGAGGAAGATATCCAACTGATCAGGGATGGGGAGGGGGGGAATTGGGGAATTCGGGATAACAACGAATTGTTTGCCCACTAAATAATGTAACTCGTTATGGACAATAAATATATATTAAAAAAAAAAACTAAAAGCTACCAGGCAATTAAATACAATCAAGGTAACAGAGATAATCTGAAGATTCCAATAGCCAGTGGGAAAAAAATCTATAATTTGAAATCTTCAGGCAAAAAAAAAAAGTTTCACTTCTATCAAGCATTTAAAGAACAAGTGATTTCCCCACCACCACCTATCTTTCTGGTAGCACAAACCTTATTCCCATGTAAATTCTCCTATTGGGATTAAGGTCATTATTCTTTGCCTCCTTAGTCATGCCTGCATCTTTCTCTATTCTCAGGTAATGAATGGTCTTACATGTCTGTTCTGAAAAGTTCATAGGTGAATATGTGAAGGAGTCATGTCAGTTCTTTCTGGTACTTTTCTGCATAGTTTGCTCTCCCAATATGCTGTGCTTTCAGCCCTGGCCCACTTAGCTTCCCGGGTAAGGTCAACTCAGGGCTTCTCCTGAGCTGCCCCTGGGTAGACCCTTCTTCAGTCACTGCCTGGAGAGTCTCACAATGGCAGAACTCACATCTTTGGTTCCTGTCCCTTTAAGATGACTGTCCTTACCATGTAATGTCCAAAAATATGTGAGCTTCCAATCACAATGTTTCCTTCTTTCCCTTTCCTTTCATTCTCCTCTCTCCCTCCCTTTCCTTCCTTCCTTCCTTTCCCTTTCTTTCCCCATATCCTCCCCTCTCCTTCATTTCTCAGCCTTTCTGCCTTCTTTCCCTTCTGGGTTTCATTTTTTTTTATCTCAGATAGAATTTGAATAAATAATTTGGAAATCATAAAATGGAACAATGTTTTTAAATTTCACTTAGAAAAAAACAATATTGGGGCTGTAGGTATCCCAACACCTGAGTGGGGATTCCTTGACCCCATAAAAACACCAGGAGCTGTGGAAGGGACATGGAAGGAAGAGACAGGGTAATTTCTCTGATGGTCATAAGCAGCTAGCCTTGTGAATGGGAAGGTGAACAGCAAGATACTCTCTGCCTCAAACAAGATGAAAGGCGATGACAAATCCTAAAAGGTGTCCTCTGACCTTCTGGTGTGCATGCCCTCACACACAGGAACATGTACACACACATCATACACACACAACAGCACTATTCAACATTATTACTATTGCTATAATTAATCCATTCCATCAAGGGGATATCCAAATAGATAAATATGAATTAATTGATAAAATAGAAAGTTATATCACATTAATCATATTTGGAGCTGGGCATGCTGGTACACGCCTAGAATCCCAACACTGGGGAGGCAGAGGTAGAAGGATCACTGAGTGTTCAGGGCCATCCTGAGACTACATAGTGAATTCCAGGTCAGCCTGGGCTAGAGCGAGACCCTACTTCAAATAATAATGATAATAATAATAATAATAATAATAATAATAATAATAATAATTGAGACTTGCAAAAATAAGCAAATATCTAACCAATCTAACACCTACATAGAAAAAAATACATAGGAAGATTAAGAGTACAAGCTTAATTTAAAAACTTAATTGCATTTAATATATTTTATTCCATTATTAATCTTCTCAAAAGGTAATTAGAAAGCCCTAATACATATGTACATGAAAACAAAGTGTCAAACTGGTATTTATTACAATGAAAATAAATGTATGTACTATATAAAATTTGCTTTCTTCTACCAATACAAAAAAAAATTGTATCACAAGTGAAAATTGCACATGCTGTCTTTGTCATAACTTTCTGCCTGTGTTCCTTGATTGCTTTTTCCCTTCTGTAGTGAAGGAGATCTTTGGATTTCTTTCCTGGCATCTCTAAACCAGCTTTCATGCTCATTAGTCATCTAGCCTTTCCTCTGATGTGGCAACGTTCTTATGTCTCAAGTAAAAATCATTGTATACATTTTTCTCCTGCTTGTCATAATTTCAAATACATGCATTATATCCTGCAAGGAACAACATATAGAAAGAACAACAAAAACAAAATGAAAAATGGTTTTTAAGATTAAAAACAAAGCAGTGAATGCCAAGCAGGTAATAAAGAAATAGCACTGTATGTTGAAAGATATCAGAAAATAAATGATTACGAGTCTGGGTTGTGCGGGCCTTTCCGATCAAGGTGTTAGATGCTCCTGGGTCATTAGGAGGCAAGATACTACTTATACATTCAAACCAAAATAGGGATTTTTGTTATAATCTCTGAATGCCCATGATTATATTTCTCTTAGGAAGCTCAGTCAACAAAATAAGATATTGAAAAAGCCAAAAATCCCCAATTCCCTATTGTATTATATTCACCCTCTGCTGATACAATAAAGTTTTAAGTTTTAAATAGTCCTTTGTTTTCTGCATTAGATTCTATGTAGATGGTTTTATGATTTCAAGGGTGTTTTATGTTTTCTGTAACTACTATATTTCACTTGCTTTATTAAAGCCAAATTAAACATGCCTTATGGTAATTCAGTTTCTTAACACCACTGTTCATTTTCTGATTTCATGTTAACTGTGTGTGAGAGACTGTGAATTGTAGAGTCCTTTCAACATGCCAACAACAGAGGATAGGGATACAGTTACTGTAGGATAATGGAGATGCCTATTGGGCAAGTCCGCCTATATCAAATTTATTCATATACTTCTAGCCAGAAATCAGTTGTAAGATTCTGTCAAATTTAGACTGTCCTGTGCTCAGAAGGAAGAGGAGGCAATTTGATGGGTGATTAGTAATTTAGTCCACCTAAATTCATATTCCATTAAAGGGTACACCTCATCCCTGTCTCCTCTCTCCTGTCTTTTCTCTCTCTTCTCCTTTCTCCTCTCCTCCTTCTTCTCTGTTCTTCTTTTCTCTTTTCTTCTATTCTCTCTCTCGCTTTCTCTTTCCTTCCTTTCTTCCTGTCCACCATGATGTTGATCACATGGCCCCTGCCACAATGATCTTTCTTCCCATGCACCCCAAAATAATGAGGGTAGCTCACCATGAGCAGAATCCTCTGAAACCAGGAGACACCAAAAATGTTTCTTGCTTTAAAATCATCTTCTTAGGTATTTTATAGAGCTAAAAATGTGGCTAAACACACTTAAAAACTTCTGAATTTGGAAGTATTTCTTTGGAAGCAGTTAGAATCTCAATATAAAAAATAGCTCTGGGGATAGTCATACTAAAGATGATGATAATTATTATTTTAGTTATAATGTGAATAGCTAAAATTTATTAACAATTTAAGGATGCTGGGGCATGCTCATCCTATCTTACTATAACAAGGAGAAAAATGAGAACGTTATAATTCTTGGAGTGAAATTAGTTAGATTTTATAACATATCAAACTGGAGCCCAGAACACCTGAATAAATGTCTTTCATTTCATTCATTCTGTCAAGAAAGATTCATGAACACACTGAGGCTCTTAAATCAGGTAATCGCATATCCTCATGTCAATGGGGATTTGGAGTAGCCAGGAGTAGTCAGTTGTCCTTAGGAACAAGAAGGGGTGAATTATTTGAAAGATCTTATAAGGCTGGTTATTAGCAGTGGCCGTATCAGAGCTGGACAAGCAGGGAATCTAGTCCTGTCAACAGGGATGACTCTGCTATCCCCTTACTTTGTTCAGTTATATATTTTTAAAGTTTATTTATTGGGATGTGTGTGTGTGTGTGTGTGTGTGTGTGTGTGTGTGTGTGTGTGTGTTCATGTGAGTGCAGGTATGCTCATACCACAGTGCTCATGTGGAGGCCAGAGGAAAACTATTAAGTCAGCCCTTGCCTCATTTCAGTCAGAGTTGCTGTCCTGTCTCCACTCCCATTTTTATGTGAATATCAGCATGCTAGAATCACAGAAGCTTCCAGCTTTTTGCATGGGACTTAGGGGATTAATTGCAGTAGGCCACTTTAATTTATGCAGTGAACACACTATCCATTGAGCCATATCCAGTCATCTTTAAACAAGCAGTTTCTTGCTTTATTTAATCAGTGTAAAGGAAAGTGTCTCCTCTACTGGTGACTCTTGTTCTCAGTTATGAAAGCTACAGAGCTATCAGTTTCATTTGCCAGAAGAGAAAACAGACATGGAAGGTTTACATGATGTATATCCAGAGAAACATAAGAAGTGACATAATCAAAGATTGAATTCACACATGGGAGCCATGGTGTGTCACTGGCCAATGTGAAATGTTGACATCTAGTTAGATAACAGCATAACTCCCAGAGAGAGCTACAGCCCAGGCACCATATCTCGTGCGAATATGTAGTCCAAACTACTATGTTAGTGGGAAAGTGAGAGAGGAGTTACATACACAAAATTCATAAAACTAATGTAGAATGCTGTGAAGAAACTATCAACAAACTCAAAGGATAGATTATCTCTACTTGTGAAACGTACATTTAGAATGAAAGTGGTATAACACTATGTCATGGTTTGATCCAGGTGTCCCCCATAAACAAATGAATATGTTCTGATTGATCCTCAGCTGATGGTGGTTTGGGTTTTACAACCTCGATGGAGCCATGTTGTTGGGGGTGGGTTTATGGGGGTTGTAAACTAGTTTCCCCTTGCCAGTGTTTGGCACACCTTCCTGCCACTGTGGCAGAGGTGATGTCCAGCCCTCTGCTCATGCCATCGTTTTCCCTGCCAGGATGAAGTCTCCCCTCGAGTCCCTAAGCCTAATAAACCCATTCCTCCACAAGCCGCTTTTGTTTGGGTTCTTTCTGTGCAGCAACTAGAAAGCTGACTACAACACCCAATAATCCCAAAACTTGTGAGGCAAAGATAGGTGAATCATGAACTCAAGACCAGGCTTGGCAACAGAGTGAGACCCTGTCACCAAGAAAAGGATTGTAAAGTGAAATAAAACATCAGAAAACAGAAAACCCAAATTAAAATCAATCAGTGGGAAATGGGCTCTGATTAATTATTTCTGTCTGAGCATTATTTCATATAATATAAATTGCAACACAAATATTTTGCGGCACTTTTTCAGAAGATATTGGTCAAGAATATAAAATCTGTGTTAACAGGAATCAGTTCAAAATTCCTAGTATACAGTATGTTTACTGTAGTTTCTATCAATGTATTGTATACTCAAAAATTACTAAGATTAGCTGGTTGTACTGGTGCATTCCTTTAATCCCAGCACTCAGGAGGCAAAGGTAGAAGGAACACTGAGCTTGAGCCCAGTTTGAGATTACAGACTGAATTCCAGACCTTTCCTCAAAAAACTCAAAAACAAACAAACAAACAAACAAATAAGGCTGATATTTACAATGTTTTTACTACAAGGAATATATGTTATTATGGTAATTAGCTTGACCTTGCCATTCCATTCTGTATGTGTATATAGAATATATATATATATATATATATATATATATATATATATATATATATATATATATATATATATATTGACAAGGGAGTTCATTTGTTTACTACTGACAGTGGTGTCCTCATGCATTTTATGCTACCATGGAATAACACAGGCTAGGAAATGTAGAACAAAGGCGTATTCAGCTGAATGTTCTGGATGCTGGCAAGTCCAGCATAGCAGTACACATCTGTGAGGACCTTCTTAGTGATAGAATCACTTTGAAGAGATTATAGAGTGTTCCATAGTACAAAGGTACACAGATGACACAGCAATCTGGCATTTCCGTTTCAACAAAATCCAAAATACTTTTTTGTTGCCGAGTCATCTTGAGGTTTCACAGGGAACTTGAGGGTAAAAAAAAAATGAATGAGTCTATGTTCTCATAGACTCCTTGTTAGAATAAAGCTAGATAACATGAATAGGCCCCTGCATCCTTAGGTCTTTTCAAAGAGACCTACTGTTGAGATTATTAACTCAGTGACCCATTCATTCTTTCTTTTTTTTTATTAATTTTTTATTGTCCATAATGAGTTACATTATTTTGTGGGCCAACAGTGAGTTGTTATCCCCAATTCTTTTAGTCATTCAAGGGAAGATTAATCTCGTTATGAGAATGGATCCCTTATGACCCTCTTTAAAATTTCATTGGACCATATTTCTTAACTTCTCCCAATGTGAATCAGATTTTAACATCAATTTTTGGGAGAAATTCAAAGCAAAATAGAAAGTGTATTTCATGTGTTGGGTCATTAAACAACACAAATGATCACCTATCTTCCACATTTTGTTAAAAGACATGTGTGTGTGTGTGTTTCTATATTTAAAACTTCAATGAAAGATGTAGACTTGACAAAACCTGAGAGAAAATGTGCTCTGCAAAAAGTAATAAAAGCAGCATTCTTTAAATGCCTTCATTCTGTTCTCTGTATGTAGCAAAGATGCTGCAAAGCTTCTGGAAGCTCAGATTGGTTCAAGTGTTTAGGAGAGCAGGATGGGGAGCAGGGCTGTGAGAGGTCTTTGTGCCCAGGGAGAGCTTCCTCACAAGCAAGGAGGCTGTGCTTCTCACCCTTCCAGATAATGGGTTTAAGTAGCAACAGCCTCACTGCAATGTCTGCCAGGGACTTCTGTGGGATTTCTTTTCCCTGAAGTACTACTGGAGAAACAGGAAGGAGCTGGAGTGTAACAAGATACCCTCAATCTTTCAGAGAAGATTAGGAGAAAAGCATTTAAAGGTAGTGAAAAAAAAATAAAATAAAACCCTTAGGGACTTGCCAGATACTCCCCTGGAGGAAGTTTATTCCTTAAAAAAAAATAGTTTTTAAAAAGAGTTTCCTACAATTTAGAATCTCAATCGAATCAATACCCATTTCATAAAATCCTTTTATAGAGACTTCTAATCCTTTCCTCACTATGGAGTGACCAAAAAAAATAGAATCCTAATTTATTTATTTCTCAGAAGTCCTTTTAAATCCGTACGTCTCTTTGCCTTGCACCATCCACCAGTTTTCTCCATCTTGATTTAACTTCTCCATGCTGATTTAACTTCTTTCAACGTGTTCTATTTCTAAAGGAGTCATGGCTTCAGTAAAATTCAGTTTCAGTGAATCCCCTGCCCATTATTTATTACTATTATCATTATTATTGTTGTTGTTTGGGTAATATACAAGGGGGCTGATGCTTATTATGTAATGATGCTTCAACCCCCATGTGCAGATGAGATCCCTGTATGGAGTGTGCCTGCGCTTGCTCTTCCTATGTAAGTAGCCTGTATTTGGAATAAAGGGCTCAGCTCTTCTAGTCTGTGCTCTGCCCTGTTTTGCATTGTGACTGGTGGCTGAGAATGTCTACTTTGTGTGCCTTCAATCTAGCTGGGCTCTCTGCCTCCACAAATCCCCCTAGAGCTGCCCCCTCCTTACAATCCCTACTTCTCTTTTGACTCTAACAATTTACTTACTTTTTAGCTTCTGATAACCTTGTGAAGACCAGTGTTACTCAGGTATTTTGTGAAAATGACTGTCACTTGCAATTTATCTTATAATTTTCTAAATATTTAATTGGGGTTGTGAATTTAGGTGAAAGACTGTTGTAGAAATTCCCTGTGACAACCAGACAAAGCCCTAACAGTGAGAGGAGAGTGGAGTTTCATTTATTATTGTTATTATGAATTTGGGAATTTAGACCAGTGGGCCAAGCATAGATGAAGCATTGGTTCCTTAACATCAGTTGACAAGGGGTTTTATAGCTGCATCCAGAGATGTGTATGTATGTGACATCACACATGTAAATTAACAAATCAGGTAGAACACAAGAGAGCTCAATGTTTAAAATGGGTTTCAGAGAAATGTAGATAAGCCTCTGTTCTCATGTCCTCCCCTTTCTTTCTTTCTTAATCAAAGCTTATAAAATTTACAGCCCAAATGGCAGGCAAGTTAACAAAAGCAAGTTAAGTCACAAGTTGCATTTGGTTTATAATGGTTTCTGGAAGTACAGATAACCCCCTTAGATATAGACAAAGGAGTGACAGTAAGCATTCTCAGACCTCTATTATCTCATCCTAAGCTTGTTCACAGACCTCACACAGTTGCTGTCTCTGTCTCCATGTAATCTTCCAAATTTGAGTAATATTCCTTCAGTAGTGTTTTTAACAATATCTTAATCTTCCATTACAAGACCACAGAACAAAGAGTGAATCCATCACATTATTAAGGATACGTAGGATCAACATATTAATATTAGCATTGGTTTTTACTGCCTGGCTGAAGCAACATTTATTAGATTTTGGCACTACAGATTCACTTCTTCATTTCCTCCTTTTCTGGCCTTACTCTGGAAAGAAGTTAGAAAGTACAGCTTCTACAGGAGGATTATGCTCTATCTCTCTGATGAAAGAGTACTGAAATAAATTATTTGAAATTCTGAAATGTGGAATGTCTCCTCTTTAATTTATTAATTCATTTGTTTGTATTAGTATGGGCTCACAGGATTTTATTTTACGCTTTGGCTATAATCCAATACTGTTTTATTTATTAATCAATTTGTCTCAGGCTTATCTGTTGGTAGCTATTTCTATTGGCTTCTTTCTCTCTTTATCCATCTTATAGTCAGCCACATACCACTGAAATGGATCTCCAAACTAGGCACAGTTTTGGGAGGAAAGTATTTATTAAAGTAACAGATCCAAGGGAAGTTCAATCATGAAGAAAAAGGCTGGCCCCCTTTCACAGGTCTAAGCAGAGAGAGAAACCCATCACCAGCACCTTCAAAGCAAGAAAGCACAGTCCAAAGTAGCAAACAGCAGGAACTCTAGGCTGGAGCTCAGACTGCTCTTTGCATAGGTATAGCTGGAATTCCAGATCCACCCCAGAAACACCTTAGAGCTGGACTCTGGGATTTAGCTAAGGTGATATACCCTCCGGTCTGGCACATAGAGAAAACTTTTAGTACTCTTTTGAATCTATGGGGGACATTCAGTCAAACTACCACAACCCACCCCCATAAAGGTGGTGGATTTTGTGTGTTTCCTTGAGTATTTTCTTGTTCTGTTACCTTCCCCAGACCTGGAATCAGCCATCTCTCTAAGGAACTTTAGCTGCTATTGATTGAAGAATGACATTAGAAAACGAAATTCTAACTGTTGTTGTTCTCTTGCTGCTATGAGATAGTATTGATTTGAAGTCCTCTCTCCTGGCAGAATTAGCATAAATTCAAAATACTGAACTCATGTTGGGTTACCAAAAGACCTCCTGCCCTTTAAGAATATAAGTGGTGTGGCAAGTTGTGTATTTGCTTTTTGTTTTTCCTACAGACAAAATTTGCTTAGAGCTGGAGAGATGTCTCATCAATTAAGGCACTTGCTTGTAAAGCATAATGGTCTGGGTTTGGTTCCCAAATACCCACATAAAGCTAGATGCACATGTTTCTGGAGTTTGCAGTGGCTAGAGGCCCTGCTGTGCTTTTTCAAGCGCTCTCTCTCTCTCTGTCTCTCTCTGTCTCTCTCTCTCTCTCTCTCCTGTCCTCTCCTCTCCTCTTCTCTTCTCTCCTGTCCTTGCAAATAAATAAATATTTTTTTTAATTTGCTTTGTATGATAGCATGAAATTAAGCCAGCTGTGGTGATACCTGTAACCAAAGCCCTAGAGAGAAAGAGAAAGAACAAGATTTCCAAGACCAGCCTAGGCTACCCACACCCAGTCCTAATTAGCATCTTCTCAGTTGCAAGTTGTATAGTTATCTTCTCATTGCTGGGACAAGACACCAGACCAAAAGTAGCATATGGACGGAAAGTGTCTTATTTTGTTGAAGGAAAGCTTCATTTTGGCAGGGAGAACATGGTGGTGTAGCAGGAGAGCTGGGGATTAAAATTTAGATAATACCCAGCAATTTCCAATGTATCTCAGAAATTAAGGAGTACTTGAATTCTTGCCTATAAAGTTAAAGAATTAAAACTATAGCCCACCAGAGGATAAGGTATTTTTCCTTTTATTTAAAGGAAAAAATGTGAAGTTACATAGATCTCTAGCCACCAGTGTGGAGACAACACATGGGAGAGGTTTTAACAAAATCTATGCTATTCAACTAAACAAGCTGGAAAAGAAAAGATCATGAGAAGGAAAGCTTCATGTGGAAAAGAAATCCAGCCCCTCACCACAGCCATTAAGTATAATAGCACAAAATTAAACCAGCCATGGTGATACCATGATACCTGTAAACGAAAGGACTTTACCTAGCATCCTTCTGCTAGGTCATGTGAGAGAAGAAGCGACTGGACTTTGTTTCAGTGATTTTTTAAAAACCTCAGACAGGTAAGCCAGAGAGACAGCTGGTTGGCCCATACCTGACCATTCAGTTTTAGCACCTAGGTTTGAACTCTAGCTAGAAACACTTCCCACTCAAGGGAAGGGGTCTATGGAACTTGCCTGAAGGAGTTAATTGTCACAGCGGGAATCAGTAAAAGAGTGAGCTTGCCCTGGCAACAGGGAGCTGGGCTACATACATCTCAAGGTTCACCCTCAGCTACACACCTCCTCCAGCAAGTCTCCACTTCTCAATTGCCACTAGCTTAGAATTGAGTTTGAAGTTTAATCACTAACACAGGACACTTGTAGGAGAATTATACATTCACACTACCACTTGATTACTATTAAAAGATTTCCTTGACCCTGCTTATAACACTTTGTAAAATCTTAATGAGCAAAAAGAAATTTTTCTTATTGTTCTTGAATCTCTCTCTCTCCCTCCCTCTCTCTCTCTCTCTCTCTCTCTCTATCTCTCTCTCTCTCTCTCTCTCTCTCTCTCTCTCTCTTTCTCTCTCTTGTCTTGAGACAGCATCTTACTATGTTGGCTCAGCCAGTGGAATATTGATTATAGACATGTATATCAATGCCAACCTTTTTGTTTCTACTTTTCTGTCACTTTTTACTATTGAGTACATTTCATTCTAGTAGATAGAGAGGATACATTTATCCAATTCAGCAAGAATAAGAAAGATGATAGACCTTCCCGAGTTCAAACAACCATGTAGAAATGGAGTATGGTCCAAAACGTTTTAAGCATTTATTTTGGTATTTGAAGTTTTGCAAAATGTACAACAAATTTCCTCAACAATTGTTAGTTTCATTAAAATAAATTGCTATAAACTTGACTTACTCTAAAGGTTAAAAGATTATGATGTTCACCTCCTTCATCTATGCCAAGTAAATATCATTAGCACTCATTGTGCTTAATTTTAATTTTTGATATATAACTGATAGATATATAGATAAATGACAGGTGATGAAAGATAGATCATCATTATCTAAATAGTAAGAAAATCAGATATCCTGTCTACTTTGATCAATGACTTCTCGATCCTGTAATGTAGCTTTCTCTGAGATAGAAGAGTAATTTGGGGTTCATACTTGAAATACATATGTAGTTTCCGGGAAAGAGACAATACTTATAGTATTTTATTCAAGTTAGAAAATAGTGTCCCATTTTTAAAAATTTTGTGCAGGTACTCTTTCTTATGATTCAATACAGGTGCACTGACAATATTCTTCAGAATATTCAAATATAGATATTGAACAAAGCTTCTTTGTAAATCTCTGTTAGCCTGATCATATATTTCACATTTCTCATCTTTTGTATGGACTACTTATTTTCTTTGTAGTTAGTTCACTAAATAAAAATATTCATGTTTTCCTTCCAAAAAGCAATATTCTCATCTTAGTATTTGTGAATTAGCATATGTAATTTTCCCCTTCTTTAATTTCTCTCATTTATTAAAGCATAAAGGTCAGCTTTCCTGTCAAATGTATTTTTCACAGTTGCCTAGGATTTAGTTAGAGAAATATAATTTAAACATCATTCTCTGCAAACGCAATTTGATGAAAAATTAATGTGGTCGCCTTTTCACTTAATATTTGAATCATAAACCATTCACTACTCTACAAACTTAAAAAAACTTTGAATATTTGGTGGACACTTCTGTCATCCTGCTTTATTCCTTCACGTTTATATTTATTTAGATGAATTTAAATCTTGATGTCACCTAGCTAAAGCTTCTGTGCTATATACCATTAAGCTTTAGGAGAAACATATTTCAATAATGTGTTGGGTCTTGTGGCATCTTATTCATGGCCATTTGCATTTTTATTTATATCCAGAAGAACACTTATGGACAGTTTTCCACTAGGCTGTTCTTATTCTCTGCTCATACATCTTCAGATATGAATTACGCATACACGCGCATACACTTATGGGGTGTATACCCTCTGTATAAGCTAAGCCTAGATACAGTGATAAAGGACTTTTCTTTTTTACATTCTTTCATTGACAGTTTTCATACATGAATATGTTATAATATGATCATGATCCCTTTCCAACACATTTCAGTCCCCCACCTCACCCATCTCCCTTCAGTGAACTCCTTTTCAACAAGAACCATTTCTATTTTCATGAATTTTTGTAACCCATATTAAAATGTGGATGGGCTCATTTTTCTGGAGATTTTAAAAAAATATTTTATTTATTCATTTTCAAGGAGAGAGAGAGAGAGAGAGAGAGAGAGAGAGAGAGAGAGAGAGAACACAAGGGCTACAACCTTGTGGGTCTGGTTTATGTGGGTACTATGTGGGTACTGGGGAATTGAACCCTGGGCTTTAGGCACTGGAGGGAAGTGCCTTAACCGCTGAGCCATCTCTCCAGCTCTTTTCTGGAGATTTTTGTACATGTAGCAACAGTCACTATGAGGTCTTAATGGACTGGTTGCTTTCTGAGGAAGATAGTGCCCCAGTGTTCAGCTTCCTCTCCTTGGGTTCTTACCTTCTTGCCATTTATCCCTCTGACTCGTCAGGAATGGCAGAGATGTCTCAACTAGCTTTTAGAACTCAACCTCCTCTTATTCTCAGCACTTTGGAGAGTTTTCAAGTGTCCCCATAGTTACTACCCACTACATAAAGATGCTTCTCTATCAGAGAGATGAGCCCAGCATGAGGAACCTTCTAGCTCAATTCCAGCCTGGGTTTTCATTGTCAGGCTACTGGTGCATGCATTGCCTTCAGCAATAGGATCTCACCATCTAGTTCTGGTGGTCATCCAAGAGGTTTGTCAATATCCTATATTTGATTTGGGGGCTTCAGGAGCTTCATTGACCAAAATTGAATGGTACTGGAGTTTTGCAAAAATGACCTATGGCTTCTGAGAGCAAAATTAATTACTCGTAGGAAGTATCTCGCCACACTAAGCTCTCTCTCTCTCTCTCTTCTCTTTCTCCTCTCTCCTCTATCCCTTCTGTCTAATCTCTCTCCTCTCCTCTCTTCTCTCTTTCCTTTTTAAAATTTTTATTATTTCTTCAGTTTTAATGTTTTGTTGGCTTAAAATTACATATATCAACACAACAATATGCTCAGGTTCATAGGTTCATAGAAAAAGCCAATGAATCCATGATGACATTCCCTCTTTTGCATTGATTATGCTTCCCCCCCATGACTATTACATTCTTTCCACCCCCCTCTTCCGCAAATTTCCCTGAGTCATAGTGGGTGAGCTTATATTTTGCATAGTTATTAGGTTTTTAAGAGTCTGTAGATTTGCATTTTGGACAATTTTGAGCACCCTTGGTGCCTCTCTCTATCATCCTTCCCCAGGTTATCTGCCTTGCTGTGGGAGTAGCTCTTTTGCTCGCCATCTCACTTCCTTAGAGGTTGTGTTAGGGCTCTAAATGGTGAGTTTCAGGTGAATGGTCTCCTGCTTGGGTGTCCCCCCATATTAGTTAACAAAGAGCTAGGTTTCCTATGCTTTTTCACAGCATCTAAAGTTTTATTAACCCATCCTCTTCCATTACTTTCTCCTGTTCCCAAGTTAACTTTTCCAGCCCAGGTATTCCATCCCTCTGCTTGGATATCGACTATCTCCTCCCCTTTGACCCTATTGTCTCACCCCTCTTATGGCTCCTGGTTTTATTTATTTACTTTTTGTTAATTTTTATCTCATTCTAGCCCATTTTGACCTAGAATTTATTTTTTTGTCCAGGCTTCCCTCATGCTCATGTTGATCTTCCTACCTCAGACTCCTGAATGCTGGAACTATATGTGTGAGTCACATTACCTAGACTATAAAACACTTATTATTCTCATAGAATTTTGTAATTAACTCTTAGCTTCAATAAATTACTTTAAAAGGCATAAGGACATGAGTGGCATTATTGTAAAACAGTGCTCTTAGATCTTTTAAAAGTATGATTTTAATTCACAAATGTAATAAAGAGTGCAAATATTTAATGATATTGAAACAGCATCAGATATAAAATTTTGAAAAGTCACTTAGAAGTTCAAATAACTACTGCTTCTGCCTTATCTCCCTTATAAATGTATCACCGTAATGGAGGAAGACAAAACATGAAATAGGCAATGCTATATTGGATGATGTAGATATGAAACTATTATGATAAAATTGCACTAAAATAATTGGTTTTATAATCTGTATTACTCACTTATATCTTTTAGTAACACAAATAAAGGCTGATAAGTCATAACTGAACCATATAAGAAGAAAGTAAGTCACATAATCTTAACAAATTTCATGGAAAATTACAAGAAGTATTTACATTTGGAACCCTTAATATCTGCATACTTCAATACAATGATGAAGCAATTGGTGTTATCACTTTTATATTGTATGGATTGTACAAAAATGATACTTTTCTATTGCAGAAGGCATCTGCATCAATCTGGGTTGTCTAGAGGAACTGAACTGAAAGAATGTATATTAAAAGGGATTTATTTGATTGGCTGACATGATACAGTCTGGGGAGTCAAACAATAGCTCTCTGCAGGCAAGAGAGTCTGAAAGTCTAGTAACTGCTTCATCCATCAGGCTGTATTGCTCACAGTCCTAATCTAGAAGTGAACTCCTGCAGGATTCCTGGAGAGTCACTGGTTTCAGTCCTTGTGGAAAGCTGAAGAAGATGGACTCCACAATCTGCAAAGGATGGCATCAAAAAGTCCGCCAGGCAAAAGGCACTGCCCATCCTGAAACCTCTTTCTATATAGACTGTCACAGGACTTCTCCGTTAGTTAATCATTCTTAGAAATGCTCTTAGAGTCTCATATGAGGCACAGCTCATACATGATTTCTGATCTCATCAAGTTAACAATAGAAATTAACTATCACAGCCCACACAATCTATAAAATACATAATTTTATGTTAGCTCTATGATTCTGTTCTATACTATTTGTTTGCTTGCTTTATGTTTCTTATTTTAGGTTAAAAAAAAACAGTGTTGGTCAAATGCAAAAATCATGTTATTTCATTGGAGACTCTATTACCTCCACTCAAATAATCCCCCAAATGGTGGTGTTCTGTGAAAAAAAATCTTTAAAATTAACTGGGAAATAGAAGCAAACAAAGAATTCAATAAGCTTCCATCAATATACTGATTGGGCAGGTGCTTAGCTATGAATTTGGTTACCTAAGAAAAGTTGCCTCATTAGTCTGGTTTTATGGGTTCTTTTTTATGATCCACATATCACAAAATTACACTCACATTAAAAAGTAACCATCTGGTGCACATCATTTTGTGAAATTGGCAAATAAATCTACACAGCACTCTATGGTAAAATATATTGATCCATAAACTACAACACTAAACAACAAATCGACTGTAAACCAAACCTCCCAGCATCCCTTCATCAATAAAACTCCCAATTCCAGACTTGCTTCCTGGTAGTGTGAGCTACCTCTGGATCCTCAGGCTCCTGAAGGAAAATAAGGACCACCAATAACTCCTGAGTGACAGTATGGACAGTTGAGGCATCTCTTTCAGGAAGAAGCCCTGGACAATGTGTGTGCTGTGTTGAATACTTAGAAGTTTTTTGTTGTAGCTTTTTTTTTTCTCCAGAGATTGCTTTGAGAAAAGCAAATTTACAGATTTAATCTCAGCTTTATGATCTGAAGGAAATAATTAGCAATTCGACAATTAGAATCTTGTGTATTACAAGTGGTATGAGGCATACTTTGTACTTGAAATCTTGCTTTGTACTATAAGAACTTTCCAGATTTTATATAAACTTGGTACATGAAAAAAAAAAAAGAAAAAAGAAAAACTGAAATATCCCTACTCCTACCTCTCATTTCTATATATTTTATTGTACAAAATTATGGTTTTTCCCCTTCTGACCCTGGATTACCTCATTTAGTTTATTTTGTAGGTTCATCCATTTTCCTGTGAATTTCATAGTTTCATTTTTCCAATTGACCAGCCCCCAGTGCAATTGTGGCAATTAGTTATGGGGTAACCAATTGCTTTCTGATTGTGTATCAAGTCCATTAAGAGGGAGGGAATTCATGCTTGGTACTGAGTCCCAAGTAAGAAACCTATGACTTAGAAGGTCTTAGACCCTAGAGCAAATAGCTAATTGGAGAGATTATGTCCCTCAAATAGCCACCTGAATGCATATGTTTATGCCCTTTAATTAAAGATGCTCTCACTCTTGGTTAGAGAAAGTGCTTTTTACAGAAGGTCGTGAATAGTGAAGAGACTCAAGACCCATCAGAATGACAAGACGAGAAAGTGGAGTGCCTAACACTAGGCGAATGATCTCTATCAGACCCACTGGGGCCCAGGAAACATTACAGAGGAAGTGACAGATTAAATATGAGTGCTACTCACTCTGCTAGCCTGAGAATCTTTTCCAAGGAGATGGCGGTACCAACTGAGGAGACTCAATACTCTTCAAGAAAGAAAAAGGCTGCTAAGCAGCTCAACACTAGAGGAGACTTGTGTCCTCCAAGGCTCAGGAACATTGTGGAAGAGAAGTTAGAAAGCCTGCAAGAGCCCCAGAGTTGGAAGGCATACTGTAATGCATTGTCCCCATAGGAAAAGACTGGTGCATTCCTGACACACACACCCTCAGTGATTACAGGCAAACCAACTAAGGAGGGCCCTCAGTAGAATAGGAGTGTGGGAGAGGGGACAAAAAAAATGACAGGAATAGCACCAATTTGCTGTATGTGCATATAATAAAGTTTTAATAAGTTATAAAGGCAGAAATACTTGTCAACCCACAGAACAAAAATATTTTAAAATACTAATAAAGAAAAAGAAATTTCTTACAACATTTAAAAATACTGCTTCATATCATGGCCATCATCAGCTAGGTAAATAAGAGTGTGCTATAAGAGCTCGTCTCAATATTTTCTGTACTCTTGTAATATTGTAAATAAAATTTACTTTTTGAAAAACCTTAATAAGATTTATGCTTGAGAGATTGTTAAGTGGTTAAAGGCACTTGCTCATAAAGTACGACAGCCTGCATTTTGCTCCCCAGACCCACATAAAGCCAGATGTCCAAAGTGATACATGCATCTTGAGTTCATTTGCGATGACAGGAGTCCCTGGCATACCCATATTCATTCTTTCTTTACTCTCTCTCTCTCTCTCTCTCTCTCTCTCTCTCTCTCTCTCTCTCTCTCTCTCAGCCTCTTTCTATCTCAAGCAAATAAATACAATAAAACAAAACTTAAAAAAATAAAAATATGTATTTAAGTATATTAAGTTAATTTTCCTATGACCTCTAGATTTTTAATTTTTTCTGCTTTGATTGTGGACTCTTTTATTATAGTTTGTTGCTTTTACTATTGTTTTCCTTAAATTACTGCTGTTTTTCTTAAATAGATAGGAAGGTATTCATCTTGTCCTTCTTTCTATTCTTCTGTTTCTGGGTCTATATATTTTCCTCAGCTTGAATTTTGTTTCTTTGTTCTTACCTATCTTGTCTTTTGTCCTGAGTTGCTCTAAATAATTACTGCACAAGCATTGCAAGTATAATTGTCCTGATTTTATTATCATCTTATTTGCCCAAGGCCAAGTTGTATTCTTTATAACATTCTACGGCCATATTTTTTTTGTTTGTTTTGTTTTGTTTTTTAAGTTCCAGTCATTATCACACAGTGTGGTGGTTTAAATGTATGTCTTCCATTGACTCTAGTGTTTTATTAAAGCTTGTTTCTTGGGTTCCAACCACCTGGCTAGAGGTGTCACTGGGGGCAAATCTTAAGGTCCAGCCCAAAGGTGTATTTGGGAGTAGATCTGATTACAGTCCAAAGGTGTTCAGAACAATCTAAGTGCCAGTGGATTTTTGTGCTTGCTGCTTTTTTTGTGTGCTGGCTGGTGTTGATTTCTCTATGCTTGGATTTATGAATGGGAGTCAGCTTCTTCTGCTAATGATGGAACTTCACCTGGATCTGCAAGCTTGAAATAAATCCCTTCCTCCCATGAAACTGTTTGGTTGGAAGTTCATATCAACATTGTGGTTAATGTTTAACAAAGAAATTTGCTGCCAGAGAAGTGGAGTATTCTGAGATTAATCTGACCATGCATGTGTATTTTGATCTTTTGAAACTTTGGTGCTAAAGGAATATGTAAGAACTTGGTACTTTGGACTACAGAAGTCTTAGAAAGCAGAAAGCTCTGAGGTAATATCAAGCTCATTTACTTAGCACTGCAATTGATGGTAACAGTTGAATCTGACGTTTTCATACACATTGTTTTTGTGAAATTTCATGACTATTTTGTTTCTTTGTGTTGAAAATGGGCAAGCACTGAAATAAATTTCAAATCAGCAGGAAATAGAGAGTTCAGCTCAACTTTATGGTCTACAAATTATTGGCTTTTGATGATAACATATATCCTGTAGTTTCTGATACCTATTCAAAAGTATTTCTTAAGTTGACTGCATATTAGGATTCACCATTTCACTGAGACTACAAAGAAGAGACACAATGTCTCTCATTTCCTAGTTATGATTTTCACAGGTGGCCTCTTGATTGCCTAATGGGAATCAGAACTGTTAAATTCTTTAACTGGTCCCATCTCACCAAGTAAGGATGTTTGTCCATAAAACTAAAAGCAAGGGATGTTTATGATTTTTAAGGAAATTCTACAGCTGAAACTATACTACTATTTACTTGTATGTTAGTATAAAAATTGGCTACTTCCCTTATTCTACCATGAATCACAAGTCTGAGTAAATTGCATACTGATTTATCCTATTTCATATTAAATCTCTGCCTAATGTAACAAGTAGCTACTGTTCCTCTTCCATTTTAATCTAGTTGCCAGTTTGGTTGTTTGTTTTTTGCTTCAAGCACATCCAATTATAAGAACAAGAGTCACAGTGTATCTTTTGCTGGTAATCCCAACACTTTTATTTATACCAAAGACTCAATAAATATTTATTCACTGGCTTTAAGAAGATATAGTTGGAAGAGATTGCTTACATCAAAAGCTAAGGAGAGAGTTCAGTAGTAACTTGCTATACAATACTGATGACCCACATGAAATCAGATATATAAAGCAAAAAGAATAGATTTGGCTATCCAAGCGAGGCCTTTTGACATTCCAAATAAATTTTGAGATCATTTCTTCTATGTCTATAAAGAATGAAGCTGGGATTTTTATTGGCATGGCATTGAATCTGTATGTTGCTTTCGGAAAGATGGCCATTTTTATAAATTAATTCTCCCTATGCAGGAGCATGGAATGTCTTTCCATCTTTTCTCATCCTACTCTATTTCCTTCTTGAGTATTTTAATGTTTTCATTATACAAGTCTTTCACATCCTTAGTTAATGTTATTCCAAGGTATTTGATTTTTTGAAGCACTTAAACATGGGAAAATCTCTCTGATTTCTTTCTCTGTATGCATATCATCTGCATATTCTGTGACACAAGCCCTAGGAGAGCCTAGAGTCTGTGCTTCCTGGTGGAGAAGGTAGGAATCGAATCCTGCCTGCTATAGGCTGGTGATGAGCTCCCAGGCTCCTGGGCTGGAGATCTGTGGGAATTACCACTGCTGCAACTCAGTAGTGGGGAGGGGTAAAGGGGCCTGTGTGGTGGCTCCAAGCCTGAGAATTTGGGTATAGGATACTCCAGTCTGGTGAAGAACAGAACCTGCCTGGGGACAGAACGCCCCAGACAGGAGACATTCTTGTTGAGTTTAAACCTCCTGCTCTCTCTCACTAGTAGGGACAGAGAACACTGAACAGCACTCCCCAAGGGGCCTTGGCCCAATTCTAACTAGAGAGCAATAGTTCTCTGGCAGACACCTGCCAGGAGGTATCAGGGGGATCTCTCCAACCCACCCAGCTGGTATACAGAGGGGAAAGAGGAGCAAGCAGGTCAGCCCTGAACAACCCTGAGCCCCAGTAGCAAGACACAGTGGAGATTACAGGTTTATTTGGGCTAGCAGTTTCAGGGGAAACGTCCACAGTGGCGGGGGAAGGCAGGGCAATGCAGAGGGCAGCAAGCTGATCCACAAGCATCTGGGGTCAGGAAGCAGAGAAAGAACAACTACCAAAGAAGAAGTGGTGCTGGGCTATAAAGGCTCAAGCCCTACCCCCAGAGAAACATTTCTTCCACTGAGTTTCCATCTTTTAAAGGTTCCACAACCTTCCCAGACACCAGACCCATGAACCTGTGAGGCACATTTCACATTGAAACTGCAGTCGACACATACCCAATAGTAGGATGACTCTATCATATGGCAGTTCTGATACTAGATTTTGCGATTGTCCACATGTATTTTCCCCAGTAGCTGTACTAATTTAAATTCCTATCAATAATGTATGAGAACTGTTCCACCTCTTTGCATCCTCTCTGAAAATCTTTTCACTAATGTCTTCCCAAGAATTATTGAATAAAACCTAACCAACATATAAAATATAGAATAATATGTATCTTTTCTACACCAAGCGAGACACCAATTCTGAACATAATGAACTCTTTCTAGTACTCGGCCCTACCTTATGCACTAAATTTTCCTATGATTAGAAGAGGAAAATATGAAGATGTCAGACAGAGAAAATGCCAGACCAAAGCCCATATAACCACATGATCAGGCCTGGAAGCAAAGAAAATGAGACAAAATTGCAATCAGGGAAGGAATTTGGAGCTTGGAGTTACCTACCTGCAAATAAGACAGAAAATAGGAGAGAAGAGAATGGAGAAAGAAAATCATGCATTCTCACAAGTCATTTCAAGGCTTCAGATTCAGGGCTAAAAATCATACCCATGTCAATTTCACAGCTTACTACACTGAGCTAATCCTAGTCAGAGTTCTGAAGATAGGCATACTTATCTCTTAGAGTTAGGACGCTATTCTCCCCATCTCCTTCTCTGCTTCAGGTTTATTATATTATGTTGCTCCCTATGTGTTAATGACTTGGCTTTACATAGAGCCTACATATGATTTTATGAGCCTCAAATTGTATGGATCTTCTGATGATGATATGAACATTTTCCTCGAGGAGCCTTAGAAAACAATATGAAATAATGATGACTTTTAAAGTTCTGGCATTTCAAAATATTTTTTTATTTGCTTGTAGTGTACAAGCAGCAAATTCCCTAGCATCTAGTATGTTGATCAAAATATCTGGAAGAAAATGACTAAAATTATATGCCTCTTTGTATGTATTTATTGCTTGATGTATGGCTCAGTGGTTCAGTGCCCTTCCTGGGCAAGCATGAAGGTCTGAGGGAGTCTGAAACTATACAATAAGTTTGAATCTACAAAATAACAATTAAACATCATATATGCATATAATATGTACAATTATATATTATCAAATAACTGCTATGGATCAATTACATATATGATCAAATACATTTTGGTTATCATAGCTATATTCCATATATGACCTTTGGTCATGCTAACACCATATTTATTGAATGCTATATACATAAATTTATTATTAAAATTGTTTTGCAAAAGTATGTCATGTCCACACATGCATAATTCCAGCACTAATAGGAGCAGAGACAGTAGGATTGCTAGGGATCTAGTGAGCTCCAAGTTCAGTGAGAGATACCTCCTCAAGGAAACTAGGCAGAAGAGGAATACACAAGGGCACCCTCTGGCCTCTGCACTTGTGGGAGTGGGCATGCACTTCTTCACATACACATGTACACCACACACACACATACACACACACAAACTATATATTGTACATACACACGATAACAACACAGAACAGCTTTGCTTTAGACTGGCAGATTGAGTTTAGCAAGGCAGAGGGCTAGAGAGAACATCACTCCCATCTTCACGAGAATAAATGTTGAACATGTTGCACATAGGTGTATATGTCAACAAATGTACGCATGTGCATAAATGCTCACATATCCCTTCTTTGAAAAGGCATTGTCATACTTAATCAAACATTCAGATTAAGGGGAAATGCCCAGTATTCTCACTAATTTCCAATATTGTACTGATTATAATTGCTAATGCACCTAGAAAAACAAACCCAACTAGACGATGATTATTTAAAAAATTATAATACTATCTCAAATTTGTGAATCTATTGGTAGTTGTGATATGTTCATATACTAGAAAAGTTATAGGAAACAAATGATTGACAAGACAATAAAAGAATTGGACAAGGGAGCAGGCTATATAATGTATGACATAAATTAGTAACCCTCACATATACAAGTAATAATAGAGAAATTTCCAGTTAATAGCAAACATGGATTTTCATTCTTTAGGAATAAATTCAGAGACTATATACACAAAGCTTCATGAGAAAAACTGCAAAATATGCTGGAAAGGCCAGAAAGCATTGAATCTAACAAAAGGAGACATTCTCTCTCTTTGACAAAGATGATTCTATGACACAAAATGATGCTCTTCTGAAATGAATTTAAAAATACAGTGCAATTCCTTACAACCTTGTAAAAGTTACTGATGTAGAAGACGTGATTATCAATGATTCAAATGAGTGTCCCCATATTTTTTCCTCCTTCTTTCTCTCCATCTCCCTCCTGATGTGACAGTGTGATGTCACCTATCAGCTCCTGCCATGGTTTCTCCACCATGAATAGAATTCCCTGCAAAACTGTAAACTGAAACCCTTTCCTTCCATAAGCTGATTCTGTTCAGGTATTTTGTCCCAGCAATGAGAAAATAGCTGATACAAATGCACTGTGGAAATTATGGAAATTTGGTGTATGATGAAGGTAAAGCCTTACCTCCTAGGGCCAATTATAGACTTTATAATAGATAGTTCAGAAACCACTAAATAGTAATTTCAGGAGAGGAGATAAGATTGAATGCACATTTCACACTTAAAACTAGAATAAATGCCAATTACAAATGAAATGACAGATGTTAGAATGAAACAGGACTTTATAAAATAAATTATGGATAAATGTGAATATATATGAAATTTTTTTACATAATCAAAATCAACACACAGCATGAAAATTATGACAATTGACAATGGAAAAGGGTATCTGTAGCATAGATCCAAAAGAACTTTCATACTTCCACTGTGTACATACATATTCTTGAAAATGTTCATGTGAAGGTCAAAGAGGCTATAAATGATGATGAGATAAGGTGAAATTGGTTAATCTGTTGCAGTGCTAGAATGTGATTTAAGATTACATACAAGTGCATAGTGTCATAAATGTAGATGTGTGCCCACAGATACTCATGCTTCCTAGTGTGCCCTTGAACCGCATCAGATCTGGAAATAACATGTAGAATCTGGCACATGTAGAATCCAGAGCTCAGCTTGTAAATACAACATAAAGGCAAGTGGTATAGAAAAATGGCTGCTTTCAGGATTAGAGTGTAGTTAAACCACACTGGAACATTTGGTTATGCAAGTCAGAAAAAAGTGATATAAAGAACAAGTCCAGTTTTTCAGAGACTCTGTAAGCCTCTAATGATTATATGGGGGACAATTGAACAATGACGTAATGATAGTTTTAGAACTTTACCCATAAAATAATCAATGAGCAGTATTAATAGGAATCTGGTCAAAGAATTAAAGAAATAAAGCAAATGTACAATTCTTCCTAATTGTCAGTGTCTAGCTAATAACTACAATGCATATGAATGTAAGAGTTCATATAACGACAAGAATGCATCACCTAGGAATGTTAAGTATCAATTGCATGCTGAATTAGAGGATGACAAACAGTGATTAGACACAGAGAAGTTTTACTTTAAAGATAAAGTGTTATCACTTTTATAATTTTTCAGTTGAAATGTCTATAAAGCACCTGCTTTTTAAAAGTGAATAAAGTTGACATTACCATTAATCAGACATGCCACCAGCTTGCTAGTTACTAATGTGATAGAATAGAGATGCATGATAGTAATATTCTTATCAAGAATTTATAACATGCAGAAGAAGCATCAGATAAACCAAAGATATAAAATAACTCTTCTAGAGTGTTATGTCACAAAAGACCAAGGAAAATTATGGAGCTGTCCCACAACGGAAGAAGCCAAAGAGACATGACAAAGATGTGCCACGCAGGTTGCTGCACCAGTAAAGAGATACCGTGGGACCAATGGTAAATTGTCAATAAGATGTGTAGGTTAGTGTGGTGATTTGAATTTTTGCTCCCCAGGAACTCATGTGTCTGAAGCTGAGTGTCCAGCTGGTGGCAATTTGGGAATTGGAGCCACCTGGAGGCAGTGTATTGTTTTGGGCAGGCTTGGGGTGGTACAGCCAGCTTCCCCTTGCCAGTGTTGGGCACATTTTCCTGCTGCTATTGTCTACCTGATGCTGGCCAGGAGATGATGCCCAGCCTCTGCTCATGCCATGTGTTCTTCTGTCATAATCAAAAGTCTCCTCAAGTTTTTAAGCTGAAATAAACAACTTCCCTTTGAAAAAAATCAAAACAAACAAACAAACAAACAACAACAAAAAAGGTGTGTTAATTTATGCCTTTAATCCAAGCACTCAGGAGGCAGAGGCAGGAGGATCTCTGTGAGTCAAGGCTACGCTGAGATGACATAGTGAATTCCAAGTCATCCTGGGCAAGAGCGAGACCCTACCTCGAGAAAAAAATACTATAAAATAAAATAAAACAAATAAACAACTTTCCCCCCATCATCTGCTCTTGGTCAGGTGCTTTCTGACAGCAATGTAAAGCTAACTACAACAATTAGTTAATTGTACTTTTTCTGATATCTATAATTGCTTTAGGATTATTTAAAGCATTAACTTTCATAGGAGACAGAAGAATATATAAGCTATTCACAGCAGATTAATGCTCTTTAATCTGTTTGAAATTATTTCAAAATAAAAATTATAAAAAGACTAATATGAGATATGCCTTTCATACATTAAATAAAACTCTAAACTGAAAATAAACTATTGATTAAATGGTCTTTTCTACTTAGTATTAAGATATAAGGCAGTCACAGAACAGCCAGAAATGAAACATGGTGTCTTTTAATTTTATTTATTTTTCACTAAACCACCAAATCTGACAGAGCCACTCTATTCATTTTTGTAGCTGTTACATGCATAATGTGAAATTCTGTACTCTCCGTGGTCTCTCTTTTACACAGACATATAAGTAAAGGCGCTTCATTAAGTCTGTTAATTTTTAATAAGTGAGTACATTTGGACTTTATTTAACCTTCAGGTTAAAGTTAGGATATGTGTGTGAGAAAATAATGCACATTTATCAAGATGAATATCATTGTTTTGTAACTCATATATAATATGTAGTTAACTAAGTTCATATGTAAAACCATCCCAGGCTGTATTAGCAGTATTTAAATATTAGGTGCCATCACTGCTGTCATTAATATCTTTGCCTTTTTTTAACTTTAGCCAAGATAATATGGCAGACACGTTTCAGTTTTTCTTTAAGCTATTCAACCCTGAACCACTTACATTTCAGCCACTAAGTGATTTAATATCAGCAGATAGGGAAGCATAGTTGAATTATTCAACAATTCCAGTCCATAGCACTCCAGCATATAAATTGCCCCTTGGAAATTGGCAGCCTTCAGTCTCTGGCTCTATGGAATGAGCTAGACCTTTGAGAAGGCAACGATCTTTTACTCACCGTGTTCTGCTCCATGTTCTGCTTTGTGTTTGGTACATAAAATCATCAAAATGATAGTCACCCATGAATGTCAACGGAGCTGTGCTATTTTCTTTTTATACTTGGTTTGTGTCTTACAAGAGAGGGAGTTTGGACATTCCAACAAAGCGTGAAAGATGATCATATGAAAGACAAGTTAAACTTTCTTCCAACTTGCCTTTAGAAACTAAGTATCAGGATGAACGATGTGGGCTGCATTAAAATGCTTTAGAGACAATGTTGAAAGAATTTCCATTGGCATGCTTTAAGGAAGATGATTTCTCTAGTTTTAATGAATAACATTTCAATTTGCAATCTTGGGAAGGGATTATTCCGCAATCATTCCTGGGAGGAAAGTCGCAGAGGTTGGAGGGAGGGAGAGGACAGTTATGAAAGGGCTTTTGAATGATTCCTTCAGATGTTAGACTCAAGAAGCCAGCAATTATTTAGCAGAATGTGCAATAATAAACAGAATGAAATGCAGACCCTCTGGGTAATTCTGTTTATTGAATAAATGTGCATTTAAGCCACTATGTTTTAAGGCTACATTTCAAATACCTACATTTATAATCAACGTGCAGGTTGTGAATCTATTATGTGTTTTCTCTCAACTAGTTCCTTTATATTATAAAATCAAAAGGAGAATCCAATTTATGGCAGCAGAATCTTAAAGAAGAGCTCTGGGAACAATGAAATAAATATAAAAACTACTTTAATATTCTGATCCACTTTCTTCCATTCTGGATCTTAAAAAAGAATAATGTTCTCAGTCTGAAATGAGGAGGATCTCTAGAGATATCCAAGCACATATCACCACGTCCCTTTGTTTCAGTAAGCAGAAAAACCAGAAATTATGAATTGTACGTTTGTTTCACTAATGAGGATTGGGATGGGGTGGTTCACTTTCCTCATTAATTAAGCAAGAATTTATTACCATGTCCTTTGAAAAGTCCTAGGGAAAGTATGGAAAAGAGAAGGGAATAAAATCTGTATTGACAAAGCTTATCACATGATTAGTTTAGTTGATTAAACTCATGTATGAATACAACGACAAAGGGCCACATACCTACTGTGGTAGTTTGAATAATGTCCCCCAATATAATTTATTATAATTGTGTTTATTAAATTGTTAATTGTCTCTAGCCAGTTCTGGCTGGAGGAGGTGTGTCACATTGGCCAGATCCTATAGTTAAAACTCTAAGGTGTTTCTGGGGTGGGTCTGGAATTCTAGCTCTATATATGCAAAAAGCAGTCTGAGCTCAAGCCTGGAGTTTCTCTTGTTTGGCAAGTTTTGGGATGTGCTTGCTTGCTTGCTGCTGGTGAAGGGTTAACTCTCTCTCTGCTTGGATCTGTGAAAGGGGGCTGGACTTTTTCCATTCACTTCCCCTGGGTCTCTTAATTTAATAAATACTTTCCTCCCCCAAATAGTACCTGGTTTGGAGATTTCATCCCAGTGACATGTGGCTAACTACGACACCTACTGAAATGGTAAACAAATTTACACAATACATATAGGTTTTTTAAATATTAAAATTAAAAAAAAACTTTATTAAAATTTGCATAATCCCCTCCCACTGACCACCTTGGTCCTGCTTCCTCCTCCACTGAACTGCCTCTTTTTTTTGGGCCATTTCCCAGTCTGTACTTGCAGCTATACTCTCTCTGTTTTGGCCATCCTCCGTCCAACCTGATGATGGGCCTAGTATTATCCAGATCACGTGCCAGAAATATTAGCAAATGTGATGTCATAAATATAAGGACCACTCTGTGCTTGGAGGACAGCAATCAGAGAACTTCTTCTCCTCCTTTAATTCTTCCATTATTTCTGCTTCCTCTTCTACGGTTCCTGAGCCTTGGGTGGTGGGAAAGAGAAGTCTCACTTAGTGCAGAACTCTCCATTGTCACTTTTTCTTAAAATGTTAATGAGTTTTGAGTATCCCCAGTTGTCGTTGCCATCTTAAAAGAGAAATTTTTCTAACCAAAAGTTAGAGTAGCACTAATATATAGATATAAGCATAAAATTTAGAGGGAAATTTTAAGGAAACAATATATGCATGATATCTAGGTTTTCTATACAAGGCACTGTGGACAGCAATCATTTTGCCCAAGCTACTAATAATCTGGAGAGGTTTTATACATAGTCTTATGTTTCATTATTCAAACTTATAAGGAAAATTATTTTTAAAATTATTTCTTCAAGAGTTTAATGCCTTCTTTTGTTGAAACAGAAAACCTTATTTTTGTCATATTTTTACTAAGTGTCAAACCAGGATTTGGGGAGTTTTGACACATTTTTTTCTTTTTTAAATTTTTAATAAACTTATTTATTTTCAATAATTAAATACAATGTATGAGCAAGTCTTGTGGAGGTACTATCTTTACCCTCCTCCCTGTCTCCAACACGCTGAGGGCTCTCTTCAGTGGGACTGCAGAACCATACCATGGGGTAGAGTATTATGAATCTTAAAATGTAATTTTTTAAGAATACTTCAAGGCATCATTACTATAGTGTTTGTAATACAATGCATATGATTTTGTTTGAATATTTTTCATACTACATATGTATTTGCATATTCTTCGAATGAGAGATCACATTTATGTATTCTACTATGTTTTGAGTATGTATGTGGGAGTGTATGCATGCTTGGTATATATGTATATGGATGCACATATATGTGTATGTGGAGGACAGAAGGCAACCTAATGTGTTATTCCTCAGCTATGTCATCTACTTTATTTATTTATTTATTTATTGTTTTTCAACGTAGTATCTCACTCTATCCCAGGCTGACCTAGAATTCACTATGTCGTATGAAGGTGGCCTCAAACTCATGGCGATCATCCTTCCTCTGCCTCCTGAGTGCTGGGATTAAAGGCATGAACCACCACACATGGCTGATGGGTCGGGTCGGATGAGCTGTCCAATGAGTCCCAGGACAAAGCCACATCTGCTTTCCTGTCACTGACATTACAGGAACACACTGCCATGCTCAGAATTTTTAAGTGAGTCCAGGGAGTAAAACTCAGATCCTCATGTTTATGAGGGAGCTCTTCCCCAAACCCATCATTGCATATTTTTTAAACATGAGAAATTTCATAAAAGAAACAGAATTTTGAAAAGTAACCAAACATATTTAACAATTAACCAACTGACATCTTTCCAGTTATACTCGACATATGAATTCTGGAAAATGTGTAAATCTATTTTACAAAAACAAAGATTATTCATGAGAAATGAATCCTAATATTAGAATTTTACAAACTGGTAAGAGAGGTTTATGTAGTTTCTGCATTTGTTTGTTTGGAGGGATTCTATAATATGTACTAGAAAGGGGCCATTAAGAACATTCTTGAACACTACCCTTGCACTTGGGTGACTAACAATAAATTGTACCGAGTATATAATTTATTATACCACTTCCTTCTAGCTCCTTCTAGCTTCATTGTTCTGGAAAAAATAAGTCTATTCTCCATACATATTATTTTTTATCAAGTAGATGCTAGTGTGACACTGAAAAAAAAATGAAGCAAAACCTTCTTATCTTTTCTGTTTTCCCAGGGTCTGGAAACTAGTATTGCATAGTTCTTCTAGTGAAAATGGGACATGCTCTAGGATTTTGAAGGACAAGGACAATGCTGACTCCTACTCATGTGCACACACACACACACACACCACCTGCAACTTGCCTGCATGGCCTAAGTGAGTGTGTAGTGCCTACCAGGACACTGGACATGGGCAAGTGGACTGTAGCACAGGTGAGCCACAGAAGTCCTTTGACACCCATACAGCTACAATCACACCTTCGTCAAAAACATCTCAACCTAATATTAGGGGAGAGTACCATTTGAGGTCTGTTCTTCTTTGAGTAAACTCTTGGTGACAATTAGATTTCTGTGAATGTGATCATAGTTATTATACCATTATATAGCTTAAAATCCTTATTTTAAACCTTTCCTTTTAAATTAGCACACAGTTTTGTTTTTTGACTGGATCATATTCTCATAAAACAGTGACAGAAAAATGTAAGTATATTACATTAAATCTAAATTTAGTGTATCCTCAAAACTCATTTTCCTTATTTTGAACTAATAAAAACAACTCCAAAAATTAAAATACAAATTTTGTTAAGTTTCTACAAAGAGAGAATCAATACAATGAGATAAAAGATGATAAAAACAATGATAGGAAGATAGATGATAGAGATAGATGATAGATAGATGATAGATGATTGATATAGATGATTGATCATATATAGATCATATATAGATGATTGATAGATGATAGATGATTGATAGATGATAGATAGATAGATAGATAGATAGATAGATAGATAGATAGATAGATAGATAGATAGATAAGAGATAATGAAGAAAATTTGGTCTCATAATTGTGAAGACTAAGAGGTCCCCCTACAACTCCTATTAAGGAGGACAACCTAGATTGGTAATAAAAGAATTCATTCAACTCCAAAGGCCTCAGAATCAAGTAAACCAATAATATAACTCTCGATTAGAAGTGGCCTGAGGACTATAGGAATAACTAGTGAATTTCTTGGAATTCAGTGACTGAAGTTCTAAGGGCAGGAAAAAAGTGCTTCAGCTGCATAGAGAAGAAATTACTTTTCCTATGTGTATTATTCTATACTGGCACTCATCCATGTGTGGAATTCCCACCCACACTGAGGGTGGATGCTCCCCACTCAGTCTGTTGACTATTAAAGCAATACCTGGAAACACCCTCATTGAAACACTCAGAATCTATACTTTACTGCTTCTTTGGCTATACTTTAATCAAGTCAAAGGACACCTATGATAAATCCCATGCCACCCAAAAAGCTGATGACTAAGTAAATTAATGCTTTAAAATGCCAGTTCCAGGTTTAAACAATGCAGTTTTCAGTTATGAGACTTTCTGTGTGTATCTCTTTATTCTCTCTTTTGATCTCTCTCCATTTCAGTTATTGTGGATACATGCATGCAAACATACATGTACATATACATATGCACACCACATACATATGCATCATACACATACACATCATATGCATATGTATTTACATTTACACCTTTACATATACATGTCTTGGCCTTCAAATAGGGACATAAGAGTTGACTTCATAAGACATTTTCTTCAGCCATGAGAAAGGTAGCCTCCATCTGAACAAGAATTTCCCACCAGTACCGTATTAACACTTCCCCAGTGTGACAAACTACAACTGGCTGGTCAATCTAGGTTTCTGCATGTTCCTATAAATGTTATAGTAAGCCATATCCACAATGATTCTTTCAAGAGTTCATTATGGATATTTTGATGCTGTCACTACATGAATGCATAGTTACAACAGACATGACAGCCCACAAAAGTAAAATATTTACTGATTGTTTTTGACAAACAAAGTTTGGGGATGTTTACTCTATAATATTGAAGAGCACTGAAAACTTAGGAGAAGAATACTTTTGTTGAATATATGCAAAACCAGGAACCCAGTAAAGGCATATTTTTTTTTCCTGATACAGAACTCAAGAATAGTTCTATGTATTTCTAGGTAAAATCAAGCAGCTGATGGCCACTATTTTCTATGTCATGTAAGACCTTTAATTTTATTAGTAATTCTTCTGCTACTCTGTGAATTATTATTAATGCCAGCAGTCTGAACACTGAATTGTATGTTACCTTTTAAAGGTGCTTTAAAGAACCGCAAGTTAAAAATATGTGTGCTTAAAGGAATTCTGTATTTGGAACTCTGAGAAAATGGACTAGAATGTCACTACTGATAAGAAAAAGCTATTATCAGCTCACAAAAGCTGGGACTTAGAAGTCATATTGGGAGCAGTATCTTGGAGAAGATGATGTTGGAAAAGTAGGTTCATAAGACTCTGACAACATTTGTCTCTAGTTTGTCTCCTTTCAGATGAGACTAGCATATATAAAGAATAATATTGAAGAGGGCTAAGATAAAGACTGGAACACAATGCTCACTTACTTAGACTTGACGGGATATCCTCATTCCAAAGACTACCAACTCCAGCTAAGCAACAGAATGCCAAAGACAAATGAGACTTCCTCTTTAGAAGATTCATATGAATGCACAAGCTGGAATCAGACTTGGTTTTACTTTGTTTTAGGAAACATATCAGCAAAGTGAGTCTGAAATATCAACTGACTTTTTTAATAGACTGAAATAATAAAATAATAACTTGAAGCACAAAATGTGTAGATTTTTCTCAAATGACAGACATTAAAATAGAAGATGCTAATTGTTTGTCACCATTATTTCTGTTCTTAAATATGTCTGAGAGAAGTATCAAAATATAGATTCAAATGCATATTTAGGATCAATCCTGTGTTTAGTCCTTAATTATAATCAGATTATAAATTTTCCATACTGTGCACTTCTAGAAGAAGACAAATGATGCTTAATTTCATAGTGAAATGTCTTGTGTTAGGAAGTCTCTCTAGAGAAGCAAATAGGTCTCATGCTCCATTAATTTACTCATATCCTGGTTTGTACACTGAATGTGCTTGCCATGAAATGCAATTCACTGCATTGAGAAAGAAAGGTTGCCTAAGCTGTTCTGTATTTGAAATATGATAGGAGAATAAAAATGCATGTTATGGTGAAGGAAAAAATATGATAGCACTTATAGTACAG